>JAHWFO010001074.1:5530931-5552985 GCA_023313115.1 Rhysida immarginata
AATGCATTTCAGTAGCATAAATAAGATAACATACTGGAGTGTACGTATATAACAACAAATCGTTATGTGCGTGCATGCTGTAGACTTGTTCCATTGATTATAGTGGGAAGAGGTGATTGTAAAAGAAAAGAGGGGGAGGGGAAGTCTCGAGAAATAATTTAGGCTTAATTACCTTCAACATGGCAACTTCTAAAGTCATTTTGTAGATAGGACGACGACTGGTTGGAAATAAATCCTCGGCCTTTTGTGGCGGATTACCTTTAGTGAGCCTCTGTTTTATCCTCTCTCTCTCTCTCTTTCTCTTTTCCCCATACCCCCTCCTCCTCCTCATTCCTCCTCTTCCTTCCCTGGTTACCCCTGTTTCCCTCCTCCTCTTTTCTTCGTTGTTGCTCGTCTTCTGCTTCTCATCACTACCTTGGAGATGTAGCCACAAAAGTTTTAACTTTACTTCTAATTCGACTTGAAAGCTTATGGTAATTTATGAAAGTTAAGGCGGCCATTTTGAAAGTTGTTCTTAATCAAGACGGGCAGTTGTCGACGCAAATTAAACGCGATAATTCTGGTGCAGCGCTCTCGTTGCGGCCAAATTGAACGCAAGGCAAGGCAACAAGACCCTTGTGTGAGAGTTTACATCTCGTTAACAAATCCCACGTTAATTCAGTGATAATGCCGCATAACTTATACAGATCGGCGCTTGTTTGCCTTTGCCTTCCTTAAATCTTCCTCTTATTTAATGCTCCGTTTTGACAGATAGAATGGCTGTTCATTTTCTTCTACGATTGTCATATATCTTAACAAATAGGTCGGCAAAATCCCGGCATTAAACAACAATATTGAGTATTAGAGGAGATTAGGTTTAAACTCGGTACATTTGACTCGGCACCATTTTTAGCCTAAAATATTAATACCCACAAACCATAAACTGCATACCGGAATTGCGTTGGCGTTCGATTCAGAATTATTCGAGGACGCTTATTTGAAGCGGCATAAAACATTAATCATTCCATCTGAAGGAATTTCTAATGAAAAAGACACAAATTGCTACTTATTTAATTAAATCGCTAAATATTCTATAGACTCGAAATGCAGCTAGTGTTTTGTTGGAATACTTAATTAGTTTCTTTTCGAGAGCGCCGAAAATGAATCCAGCAGCAGCAGCAGCAGCAAGAGAAATGAAATCAAATTGTTTACATGCAAATGAGAGAGACTGGCGTTTCTAAAGGGGGTCATCATGTCGGAAGTGTGTTTCTTTCATTAACATAACATTAATAAAAAAGTAGAGAGAAATACCGGACTCCAATGATGTTACTCTAGGAGAGGAATAAATTTTTAAAAGCTTGTGCATTTTATAAAGAATTTTGCCTCATTAAGAATTTGTAAAAATCCCCAAATAACTGAGATATCCTCAAAGTTTAATATCTAAAATTTTTATAAAATGAACTTAACTCTTGCGATGTCAAAACTAACAAATAACTTTTGCTTTCGAGTATTTTGCGATATCATTTTAATGTCTTTTTCATGCAAAAAAATAAACAGGATGCTAGCTTTTCTCATTCGTTCCAAATGGTAAATTTTCCCAAGTTTAACATTGCACTCATAAACATACATTAAATGTTCCATTTTAGAAGTTAAGTATACTTATGTAGATCATAGTAAAGATTGACATTAAGATAGGTTGACTATGAAATAGATCTATACTAATATATAATTTAAAACTGATTTCTGTTGATCACGCTATCACTTATGTCACGAGATGCGTTTGTTGAAAGTCAATGGGAATCACTGTTTGAACATCAATTGTAATCTCATTTTCTCATCGAATTTAAATTATGCTTTGATTATTGATGCGCACGACAATTCATCATAATATAAATAGTCTTGTAGTCATTGTTTTCTATTTTGAATTTGGCTTGGATATACACACGAAGGCGCATGAAGTTTAATTCTATCTAATAAAAATGGAGCAGTGCCAGTTCTTAATTGAAACATCGGTATACGCGATTGATGATAATTTATTCTTTCAGCCTGGATTAATAAAATATTGGTTTTGTCGATGGGATACTCTACAACACGGGAATTGGAATTAGAGCTGTATCTTCTACAAAAAATAGTGTAACACATACATAGAAGCAAGTAATACCGAAATGGGGCCACCAAATAATAACAAAACCGGAATAAAATGTTACATACATGAAGACATTTTTGCATTACTTTTGTGTATCTTATTCTGCCCAGTTTTTCTTTCATTGGGCAATTCTTAGCTTAGACGTCATTGTCGAACTTTCCTGCATAACACTCTGCATACTAATTTTTCTGGAAATCTTTCAAATGACTTTTCGACTTTCAAATCTATTGTGTAATAGTGCGATTGCATCCTATATTCTTTGCTTCATATCATCCAAGGATGCAGTTTGGAGGAGTTTCATTAACTTGTGTGATTTCTGAGGGACCACATGTCAAGCACCTCCTTGAATAGTTTTGTAGTTATTTCATTATTTTTAGTAAACACGGTGTTATTTATGTTGGAATTGGTGTCTTTAATTTGAATTTTGTTCAGACACATTAAATTTACTTTAATCATGTCCAATGAAAGAAGCAAGGCAGCTTCCCTGCAATACTTGTTCTTAATTGAAAGCATCACTGCGTGTGATTGATGACAATTTATTCATTCAATCTAGCCAAATAAATTATTGCTTTTATCGATTGAATTTAGAGTAATTAAACGATGTTCTATAACATTGGCAATTGGAATTAGTTCTCTATCTACAATAGGAAAAACGTTAGCGATGAAAGGATATTGCACAAAGAAGATGAGAATGAACTGTCCTGTAGTAACTCACGAGTTATTTTTAATTCAAACTTAACCTTAATTTTACAGATTATTATAAGAACGCACGGATTATTATTCACATTGATTGCCATTTTACAATTTAAAAAAAATCAACTGTTGTGTGACAAAGTTATTCACAAAATCATTTTTTCAGAACGTACTTGTATCCTATGCGACAGTAAAATACATTAAGCAACCCGAGCCCAGGTCGCTCGATGAAATAACATTGCTTAAAGAGCATATGATAATAATAAATTGTGTATTTTAACGCATCCATTATGAACACCTAATTACAAAAAAGTTTGAACACCTAACTGCATTGCCCTTTGAATAAAGGGAAAGAAGGACTCAACGAAGGACTCGATTTGTTAATCTCAAACATAAAACAAGGAAGCTTATTCTATTCTAAAAAATTAATCCATTAGCAGGTGGATTAATTTAGCTCTAACCACTATCGCCAGCCTCAAATATACATACTTGCATTTTTCGCAGAAAAGATTCACGAGAATGGCTGTTTGTCCGTCTTTAGCATGAAGGTAGCTGCTATTTTATAATTAAATGGATGAGTTGGCCTCTTCTATGCAACTAATCTGGCTCTTTTACTACTTGATGAGCGTTCTTAATTAAAAATTTATTTAAAAAGAATCGATTCATAATTTTAAAAATATTTTAAAAGGCGTGTCTTAATTTATAATTAGCGCGTAGAGCTCTTGTCGCAATGGGTGCCAGTGTTGGTAAGCAGCAGCTCTAATTAGCTCTTTCGCTTTCACTGTCAATATGTTGACTCGCCATCCGTCTAAGACTTAGATAATTTGAGTTTATGACTGATTAGGCTATCTTTTAATTAAATTTAGAATCTTTATGAATTAATAATCTACAAAATTTTGCAATGTACGATGAGAACGGCCCTCAAGTTTCATTTTTCTTTAGTCACAATGCAAGAAAGCCGATAGCCATTTGGAGCTGACATAGTAACTTGTGTGTTACGCTTTAAGACAGCCAGATGATTAGTGATAATCTTCCATATTGATTACTATTAGAAATATTATAACAGGGTCAGAAATTTAATGTAAAATTTCATTAAACATAAACAAATAATTATCAAACTAATTTTAATGCATTCCTTTCTTATACAACACTGTTGTCACTATAAGCAAAAAAACAATTACCAATTACAAATTCAAAATATAGATCATATAGGAATCCTAGCTATTGATTTATCTTGCCTTTAATACAATTCTTCGGCCTCACTTTTTTGAGGAGCTTTATCAACAAGATAATGCCCGAGCTCCTGACACTCTTCTCCACGGATTGCTTCTATACTTTCCAAACAATGCTCTGGCCATATATAGCTTCAAATCTCTCTCTCCTATCGAGGGCATTTGGAACGGGATAGGTGTGTCGCCTGCGACAATCCAGAATGTCGCGAATTAGCCCACCAATTGGAGATCATTGGTAGGTTTGGTTTGGTTTGTTTGGTATTAACGTCCTTTTCAACTGCCATGGTCATTTCAGGACGGCGTTATAGGGGCCGCAAATTTTGCCTCGCAAGGGTTCTTTAACGTGCAGCCGGCAAACGACTACACGGGACCAACGGCTTTACTTCCCTTCCGAAGGAAGTGCGTGATCTCAGGATTTTCCCCCTGAAAAAATCCTCGTCGTCCTCGGCAGGGGTCGAACCCGCGTACTCGGGCGATCATTGGTAGGATATTCTTCAGAACACATCCGGCAATATTATGATTCATGTTATTCACTTTAACAACTTGTATCCAGACCTGAGGTGAACCAAAATTATACCGATTTGCTCACTTTGTGCAATGTTTTCTGTCCAATAAATAATCCAATTGTTCTGAAAGTCTAATCATGTAAATTCAGCCGCATCAGGTGACCAATATTTGCGTCAACTGCATACTTACTCGTGGTGCTCAATTTTTTTTTGTTTTTCTTAACCGAATGTATTTTTTAATTAATGGCGTTCAAGGAGATACAAACTCATTATGTATTAAAATTTTAGAAGTCACTGAATAAGTGCAATTAATTATTTGATTTTTGATAAGAGGCTGTTTACATGACGGGAGTTTACATTGTTTTGAATACTAATAAATAAAAGATATCATCTGCAAACGACCCGAACAAAAATTTGTTTTAATCCGTTTTTATGCAAAATAGTTTCAGGTCATGTGATTCGAGCGTGTCATTATCATCTATTTAAAGAGTGGTCGGATGAATCTAACCATAGGAATTGAGCAGCATAGGAATCAACGCAGCAGCTTGACGGATTCTCGAAAGTTGCGATATCCAGAGTATTCAACCGTTGAAAAAATAATTGACAGCATTTATCTAAAATAGGTAACTTCGGCTCAAACGCAATCAATCATGAGCGAAACTTCCATCGTTTAAAACGACTTGTACGGAAAAAACAGAACATCCGCTGTGCAACAATTGACAAATAATTTTACCACGGCATATCTGGCAGAACCATCCAAATTTGCAGTCGCATGCCTATACGAAATCTGATTCTGCAAAGAGCAGTAAACATCGTCTTCAGTGGTATTTGGAACGTCGTGAAAAGGCACGGAAGACTGGAAGAATATTATGTGGGTCTGATGAATCGCGATACACATTGCTTTTAAGATGGTAGGCAAGAAGTAATGGATAAAGTGTGCCTTATCAAGACAGCTCAAGGTTCTGGTTGTGGTGTCATAGTATAAACCTTCTTCGCTTCGTTTGGAACAGGTCCCTTGACATTCAGCGATCCACGGATTCCCTGAACACTGTTCCATTTTATCCTGCGTGTTACAGCTTTTTCATGGACGGCAATTCTGCTGTTCATCGCGCACGATTGGTTCAGCATTGGTTTAGGAGTCGTCCAAAATTCGTAACGCCAAATTTGCTCATTTTAAACTCGCCCACCTCTTATAGTGCAACCGTAACGCACATTCAGAACCCCCCCCCCTCGATAACTACGTAACGCTGCTCTAGACACACCCCCACCTGCATTTTCACGATACGAAACTGCATGGAGGGTGGGCAGGGAAAGATCGAGAAAGCAGCAGCTGGTTAAGATTCCCTCCCTATCAGTGCTGTGGACGCATTCACGACTGCAGTGCGCGCAGTGAGCATTTTCAACAATTCAGGGGCGTTTTCGTGGGAAGCGGACAGTACTGTTCGCTTTTTTTTTTCGTGCTTTTTAGTTTGACATTATATGTAAATGTCAAATTGAACTGCAGAGGAGAGACAGTGAGAAAAGAAGAGGAAGCTTTTATCGTTAACAATAATGCAGAAAATGGAATTATGGCTAAAAAAAACCCTTGATTTTGATGTATCTGTGTGGCGTCTTACCAACACAATCTAGATGAAGAAGGCCTGCGCACTCATTTCTGACATCATCAAAAGAAGGTTGGAAATTGTGCTTTACAGGAAAGCATCACAAGCAGTCCCCAGCTGATGTTCCACATGGGCTGACGGGATCATGGCTAGGATAATCAAGTAAGCATCAATTTACAGATATTTTAATTCAACACTTATATTACCCCTAAAGTAATATTTCATTATTAAAAATAATAAATAGTTTTATTTATGATGGCTTTGCTGTGATGACGTCAGAAACGTGTACGTCACCTTCATCCAGACGGTCTTACTGAACAATGTGGTGTGGCAGCTACAGTTTAACAGCAAATGCATATTCAGTCTGCACGAGCGCTGAGTCACAACTAATATTTATATCGGCTTACAACAACCAGCGCAACGATATTAGCTAGCCCGGTTGCATTCATGCATTCACGAAAATCCGCCAATTACTGGTGGCTATGTTTATTGGCTTGGAGCTTTCGAATTTCTCAATAAATACCAGAGATGGTACATTAAAAATATCATAGTATGAATGCATCGATCCAGCCTGCGGAAAAGTTAGGGGGACACTCGACTTTCTAAAAAAAAATGCGGCTAAAGAATTTCGTACCTGTAATAGTTGTAAAACAGGTACGTACCTTCTGTACGTTACATCGATCGCGATTTCTAATCGAAACGCATCGACAAATTAAAGATTTTTGAATCGCTTTAAACAGGCCCGTTTATTTTGTATTTATTAATTATCAGCAATACTAGAACCGATGTTATTACAAGTTCTGAATGAAATTACATAGAATTTGTGATGCTAAAAATAATTATTTAAAATTGTGAATAACGAAATAAACTAATTCAGGCTCCAAAGGGTTAAATGAACTTTTTTTTTTTGCTACATAATTCTTTATTTGATGACGCCAGACCTGATCCCCCTTACAGCGTTACGCAATTTATGGACGACCCTTTAACAAGAACCAAGATGTCTTCCGTCATTTACCCTAGCCATTCCAGAATCTCAACCCCATAGAGAATTTTTGAAATATCCGACAAGATCATCTTCCAACAAATCTGCAAGAACTAAGGGAATGAGTCGAACTGGATATTGTCTACAAGAGGATTCAATGGCATCTTTCATCTCCGTCAGAAGCAACTCATGTCCCTTTCTTTTTTGGGAAGGGTGAAAGTCGCAAAATCTTTCATCTTTGAACTGTAGGCGCTGCAACGCCTCTAGAGCGTGGCGATCGTGTCCAGGCGGGCGTTATCGTGTTGCAGAAGAGGATCCAAAGCTGCCATTCAATCCTTGTGTCGACAATAACCCCGGAATTCCTGTCCGACTAGTCACGCGTTGACGAAATGCGTGGACAGGGATGGGGACTAGTCGAAAAAGTGAATAGTGTATTACATAGAGGACAAACGTAAGTATCATATACAAAAAGAAGTTTGAAAATCGGTTTACAAAAAAGTTACAGAGCCATGGAGGCATTACTTTTCGACCAACCTCGTATAATTCGGGCCAAAGGGAGTCCAGTAAAATAATAAACAGAAGTTTCTAATTCACTGACCTGTGTGTGTGTGTATCAACGCTATACAGATATACCCTGTAGCTCTTATTATTAAGTAGCGGAAGAATGAGCTACTTATTGGTTTTACAATGTCCGTCTGTCCCCTTCATAATTTCTGCATTTTTTGAGGTAGAAGGTTGAAATTCGGAATATAGCTTACTATGAGCTTATTTAATTTGATCTGTGCGGTATTTAGGTATGTAAAGCTGTGAAATTTCGTATGCAGATTCCTTTAGGCAAGATCTACATTACTATGAGGTTGGGGTCGGAGTAGTGGGGATGGCAATCACTTGGTCTTTAGAACTACGGCAAAATGTGGTATGTGATATGTCATTCGTTCGGAAATGATGAGAAAGGAAAGAAGATAGAGCTCTTTTACATTTTCTAAATATATATGTTCGAGAAAATCAATTTTTTGATTAAATAACTTGGAGGAGAGGGGAATTAAAAAGTGCAGATAAAGGGGTAAAAGTACTTTGTTAATTTTTGTTTCATATTATTTTGAATCCATGATTTTATTTCTTTATCTGAATATAGATTTATGCCAACTCCATTAATGTATCCGTAGCCTATCCGTTCAAAATTCCAAGGATGAAGAGCACGACTTATTCCGGTTCTCGATTAATTTCAACGCTAAATTTAATTAACGAGGGACAACCTCTTTCCTGATGGTGATGGACCTACAACAATATGAATAAGCATGCAAACCTGTAATCATTTTCGCTTCTGCTTAAAACCCGATATCAAGCTTCTCTCTTCCCCATGTTTGAAATTCGCGCAAACAGTGTCGTTTAAATAAAGAAATAACAATAAACTTTTATGGTAGATACGAATAACCTAAATCGGTTGAAGGATTCTTAAGGAAAAAAAAAAAGAGCAAGTTCAATTCATTTCTACAACAACCAGGGCTGCCCAATTTAACGAAACGGTCGATTTTACGACTTTCTCTTTTTCTTTTCATCTGTTTCTTTTTTTTATTATTATTTCTTCGGACATCGTAGAAATTTTTTCGAATTTTCCTTCTTCCTATACATTTGCTTTGAGGAAATAAATGTCTTTTTATTCTTTACGGAGGTTTTTCCTGTGAACGGTTGGCGAACGGGTTCCTTGTATCGATACTCCGTGCAAGCTTTTGGGCCTTGCCATAGGAAAAGCAGCGAATACCGGGGCGCCCACTTTTCTCCAATCTTTTCCCGCCTTTTTTTCTCTCTTTCGAGCCTCGCCTTCGCGTGCACCTCCAGCCGTAGGAGGAGGCCAAGGACCATCGGGCCAAGGGGCTTTGCTCGCGCTGATAGAGAAAAATCTCATCATAAAAAATAAATGGACTTGGACCACTGATCAAATTCAGCGGAAGTAAATGACCATCAGTGTAATCCGTGGCGGCCATTTTGCTGCCAAATTGCCTCACCAGATGGCTCTAACTAATGTCGTCATTAGAATCGAGCCATTCGTCTGGCTTCCCACTGGATTCGTTCCTTCGTTCGTTCCCTCTCTCCTCTCTCTCTCTCTCTCTCTCTCTCTCTCTCTCTCTCTCTCTCTCTCTCTTCTGCATCTATCGAGAAAATTCATTTTCCTTTTTCTTCTCTCTCTCTCTCTCTCCGTGTGAAGAACAATGGCAGGAATTCTTCTCGCATCATAATCAAAAGCCTGTCAACAACAAAGCCTCAATTTATATCATACTTCGATTGCACGCTTCTTTCTCATGAGACGGTTTAAATATATTTAAAAAGTTCTCCTTTCTCTTCTTTTTCTCTCTCTCTCATTTCTCCCCTCCTCCTTTTTCCGCGTATAGTTTACCATGGGTCCCCTTCACTTGTCCATAGCTTATCAGATTTCCCGAGACTATCACTCAAAGCAGCGCCGTCTGGTGATACAACAACCAAATAAATCGGTTTCTCTTCGAAGATATTCTAGCGTCGTCATCCAATTTTCGATTTCAATTACTGATAAAATATTTTTCAAATTTTTTTTTGTCACCGTGAGATGGGTGGAGGATGAGAATCGAACGCGCGTGAGAAGACGAGAGAGAATGGTAGAACAGGAGGTAGACAGCTAAAAAATTAAAATATTTTGTGAATCAAATTTAAATAGATTTTTACCTCGTGTGAACGAGTAAGATTTATTGTTTACTCGTTTTTACGTCTAACCAAAATGGTCTGTATTTAAAATACTTTTTCTACCTATTTATTTATGCTCGCCTACAATGATGATGAAAGTGTTATTGAAGTATTGCTGTATTCTTTAATAAAAAGTTACGCGTTAAAATTTTAGAATGCCCAACGAAAAAAAAATCAAAGTATTGTTGCGCGTTATTATTGTTATTGCTACATTAAAAAAATTTAAAATTGGTATGTTATAATTATGCAACTTCAGTACTGGGGGGGAGGGGGCATTACAATACTGGGTTAGCCTAAATGATTCATCGGGTTGCAAAGCATCGTTTATTAAACCCAATGAGTCATTTAGGCTAATCCTGTATTATAAAAAAAACCTTATTTTGGTTTGAGTTCTGCTGCCCGACTGACTGCCTGCCCGACATTCTTCTCAATTCAAACGGCAACCGACATTCTTCTCGACTTAGGGACTGTCTGCCCGACATTTGTTCTGGTTTTATTTTAAGCATATCGTTCAACCTTACAACCAATAATCGATATTACATTGATTCTTTTGATACATCGATATATTTTGTACACACTGTCTCTCGTATACTGTATTAGGTGTAAAAAAGCTATGAACGGATATTTATAAGAGAAAAGGACGAGACACAAAAACCCTGGAATACAATAAATAATAGTTATTAAATAAAAATGAAAAATAAATAATAATTAACAAAATAATTAATAAATAATAAATAAAATCAAAATAAAACTAGAAATATAAAATAAAATAAAAAGCTGACGTTTCGGATAGAGACTATCCTTTATCAAAGCAAAAAGGATAATTCTCTAAAGGCAATTAGAATATTAGAGAATTATCCTGAAGTTATCTAATAAAAAAAGCTACTAAAGATAAAATAGTTATCTTTATCTAATAAAATTAAATAGTTATCTAATTAATGTAAAAAAGCTACTAAAGATAAAAAAAGTTAAAAATACAGAAAAAATAAAAACATCTTAAAACGAGCAATGTACTGTAGACATTTCATATTTTACCAGTATTCTGTATTCTATTCAGTTATCACAATCTCAAGTGGAAAACATTCAACATTTCTCAGTTTAAGGTAATTACGGGATTTTTAGCGTAATTTTTAAGGTAATGAATTTTTTAAGGTAATGAGTCTATTTTAGAGTTATGTTTGAGGTAATGGTTAGGGACCCAATTTTATGACGTAACTGAGAGCGACAATCGACAATCGAACAGTGAAGTGTACATTCGTTAGGATGGGACGAAAGCAGCGCTTTCACAAAGCTCATCTAACCAGAATAAACTCCAAAGGAAATACACTGAGGTAGTCAAGAAGCCTAACCAACCCAAGCGGTCTTCCATATTATACAAAAAAGAAAATAAGATTGACGATTGTCAGAAACAAAAAAAATACAAACGAAATAAAAAAAAATTACAAGGAGAAATAAGATTATAACATCTTCCAGTAGTCTGGGAAAGAGACGTTGCTAATATCTTCAAAATTGATGTCAAGAACGTGCCTCGGTTTACGATATTTCGTATGCCAGTTCATATTCATTGAGTTCTCCAGTATCCCTTTCACAAGCTTATTGTCGTGAGTCTTCATCTTCTGTATCATAATCAAAAGGAGATCCTGTATAAACTTACCGATATGGACCATGTTTAAATCGAGGTGGATGGATTGGTTTTTCACCGTCCTTCTGTCCAGCTGGGCAATGGTCCTCAGGGTAACATTCTGGAATGACTGTAGTTCACTCCATCTGCTTTTACAGATAGTCGCCCACGCAGGCATGCCATAGAGGAGTATGGTCCGGATAATCGATTTGTACAGAAGTAGCTTGTTGTCAATGCTGAGGGCGCTGTTGCGACCCATAAGAGCTATGATACTGTACTTAGCCCTCTTCGCTTTGTTCAGAGCATAGGACATATGCTGGTTCCATGAGAGTCTTGAGTCAATGATAACTCCCAGGTACTTATAGTTGTCCACCCAGTCCAGTTTCTTATTGAACAGAACAAGAGAATCTGGGGGATGCTTGAGCTTCCTATTGAGGTACAAAGCCTTGCACTTTCCGACGTTAAGGTAAACCGAGAGCGTAATCCATCCGGGTTTTTCTAATTCCCATAATGGAATCAGAACGAAGACGAGACGAGCAGACCAATGGAAGATTAGAGTCATATAAAGTAGCCATTCCGGTTTCGAGATTTGGCACTGCCCTCCCATTTGTGCTTTATACACAGTTGAGTATACGAGATAAGTAGATAAATAAGGTGCAGCAGCTGGCATGCAGTCGAGTTGGTGATTCCCAATCAGTATACTTTGCCTGAGACTGGTGATTTATTCCTATTGAGAGATGATGGAACGCAAAACAAAATACTGATTTTTGGAACTATCAAATTTGTGAAGTATATGTGTAGAGCTGATGCCCTTTATATGGACGGAACTTTTTCAACAGTTCCAAGTATCTTTTACCACCAGTGTCGATGTATCGATGTATCAAGTACTTGGGAAAAACCCTTTTTAACTAGTGATCAGGTGAGTCGGGCAGCAGGTTCGCAATATTAATGAGTCGGGCAGAAAGACAGTCGAGCAGTAGGACGAATGCCCTTATTTTCAAACCGCCATTCCTTAGTCTGTAATTGTTTTAAGTGTTTAATAACGTTTTTTTTTTCTAAATCCGTTTAGATGCTTTATGTGTATTAGCAGTGTTTCAACAATCTTACTTGTACTTTAATTGTAATACATATTTAACTGTATTACCAGTGCGTAGAAGAAATGGACGAATGGTTACGACAACGCGTTTGGTCAAATGATGGGTAAGCTTATAGAATGCGAGCTAATAAAAAAACAGTACATGTATAAATCCATACAATCCATGTAAAGGGTGGAATAAAAATCTCTCCCCTCCCCCTCGTACCTGTATACTAAAATGGCGATATCTCAAATCTGTTGCAGCCGACAAATAGGAAATCGTGAGTGGGTTATCTCTTGATGACCTATCGATGACCTGGTTATGCAGATTAGGCCAAATACAAACTTTATCTTATAAACCGTAACAGATAAGGATCAATTTCCAATTACATACAGTACTTGTTCCGCATTCAATTATAAATACAATAAAAACACGCATCATAGTCGGATGAATAGATCACTCAAAAACGAAACTGAAACATTTCTATATCTGTTATCGTTTATGAAATAACTTTTGTATGTGATCTAATTTGCATAATCATTCATCGACAGGTCACCAACAGATATCCCATCCACGACTTTCTATTCCTGCTTTGCAACAGATTTGGAAAATCTCCATGTTCTGGACAAGTAGGAGGAAGGGAAAGACTTTCGTCCCATCCTATATATAAATCCATATTCATTTGCAAATCCTGCATTCTCTAGTACACGCGGTTTTATGGTTATCTAATGTTCGGCAACCTTATAACTCTCTCTACAAATGGCAGTAAAATTCCTTACAAAACCAGCTACAGTGAAACCTGTGCTAACGACCACCTGTGTATAACGATCACCAGAACTTAGCGACCGGTTTTGCTTGGTCCCGCAGAAATTTACTTTTACGATCACTTGTCTAAAAAGCATGTATATAACAACCATTTACCGGATCAGTTTATTACGTGCATTTTAATAAAAAAATAAATTATAAACCAAGACAAAGGTCTACTCAATAACTCCCAATTACATTACTATAATAGTTCCTTTAATCAAGCAGTCAGCATTAAGGAATTCTGCTCTCCTGAATATTCACGAATTTTAAGTGTATAAAGATGTAAATCACTACAGTGGTAATGATTCTCAGCTGGATAAAAGTCTGTGAACAGACAGAGAGTGCCGGAAGTCAGGATAAAGATGTCGATGTGGTACCCTTTAGAAAGCTCCAGGCACTGGTTCATCAGCTCTCAGATGAAGGGGAAACAAATGTTGCTATAGAACACTGGATGTCCTCGAAAAATATTTTGAAGATGTATTTTTCGCAACGAAACTGAACACCAGTTAACTTAAAAAGAAATAAATATACCTTCTATTTTACTGATTTGTATTTTTTATTGCACCTGTTTATATCGACCACTTTTGTCTGGTCTCGTGAGTTGTCGTAATAGTTTCACAATATTTTCCAAGGTAGACGACCATGCAAAGTGAGCATTTATTATATTATTCTTAAAGTGGGTTAGATTATCGACGTACAAAGCCAGCGAATACCTTGACACTGATTCCTCGAGGGAATATTGCGTCAAACCCAGGAACAAACACAAACATCCATGCCCTCGGCGAGATTCGAACCCGCGTCTTTCAGAAATATAAGTAATAACTTTACACTTTCTAGTTTTCTCAATTATTAGTTAAACGGAGAATGAGCCCTTCAAATGCAATCCATATCTAAGTGCAATCCATAAATTAGGCCAATAAAAAAAAATCATAGCTAACCAATTTAAATCGAAATTGGATTAACGACCAGACTTGTGGTTTATAATTTTTTATTAATTTTTATGGCAATCGTTTAACTGCATTGCTTCGTACAAAGTATTTGATAAAATTTTAAAAAATTAAAAAAATATATAAGAATTATAAATGACAATTTACAGAGATGTTGTGACCACTAACGCAGCAAAATGTATATTGTCTACAATGAGCACATTTGATGTCTACAATACAGTTATCAAAAATTATTAAAAAAAAAAAAACGCCACTAAATCTAACAAAATATTTTACTTACTACCGATGTGATATCAGACTCATGAAGTTAAACGGCGATGATTTATTCTAATCTGATTTCATAAAAATCAAATTTCCACTTTGTGATTTATTTTCCCTAGCTGACAAATTACAGCATATCTATAATTTCTGTTACTTGAAAATATTTATGATTACTATCAACTTTTTAAACTTCTAAATTTATACTGAAAAATGTACGAGACATTTCCCTCTCTCTCTCCCATTTTTTTTTCTTTTTAAAGCATAGCGGTTTCATCAAGTAAGGGAGCCGTAATCAAACAGTCGTGAAACGATCCACGTGCCACGTTCGATCTCCTTCAAAATTGTATTGGGGTTTTGGTTAAGATTGCCAAGTATACTTCACAGAAATGGAGGACGCAGAGGGGGTAATAAAGAAAACGGAGGAGAACCACCCTCTCAAATGGCAGGAGGGCTTGGCAACCGACGACGGCACATTAAGGAAACATTAAGTACACACAGATGAAAAGATAATTTAGGAACGGACTAGATGACTGTAAAAATTAAAGGGATTCAATGAAAATTATTGCGACTTAAAAAATAATAGATTAGTGTGATCATTAATATAGGAGGCACTAAAAAAAGCATGTTCAAAATTAAATATTGGATCACTAGGAGGAACGTTTCATACTATTCAGTCTCATCTATCTGCATAAAAAATACGAGTTCGTAGAAAAGAAAAAAACACTGCACTTAGATCTTCATTTTCCTCGCCATCAGTCAAGGGCCACATTATTTTAAGATCTACACGAACTTGATAATTTAATAGAAATGCCATGCTTCGAAACAGCATTGTCATCATATAATTGTAATGATCAATGAAATATCAAATGAACTATGCACTGAGAGACCAATTTATTCGACACACCTCCTTCCAAGAAAGTGGTGCGTACATGTGGTAAAGAAGCCTGATCACTGATTTGAATATACCCTAAATAGTTTGCATGAATTAACGGCCGAAAAATGGGCAAACATAAGGATCCGAACGATTTCGAAAGAGGCATGATAATTAGTGCACTGCGCAAGGATCCAACATTTCCGAAACTATAAACGTTTTGAGGTCTTCTCGGACAACAATTACTAGAGTGTATCGAGAATAGCAGGACAGATGCTCGATGACAAGGACCTACGAAAAATAAGTATAGTGATAAAATCTAACATGCGTGAAACAATTACTCAATTAACAGCCACTTAAGAACAACATGCCTGACAAACATGTGTGAATGCCCCCTTCTTTCCTATCGAACATTGTGTGGTCCGACAACCTCAATTCCTGTTGAAGGGTTTGGTGTGAACATTTCGCAGCCGACGAGAGAGGGGCCACGCCACTCAAAAGTCACCTGACCATAGTAGGCAGAGTAAATAATGTAAACTTCATTGTCTCCACCTTGGATCTTAACAATCAGTGTTTTTCGTTTGTTGGAAATAATGAAGGTTTGAATCGTGACTTTTCAGTGCCGGGGCCTGACTCTTTAGTCAGCTGCGCTTCAGTTTGTTCAGCGGTAAGAACAGAATGGAAGAATGATAATTTGAGCTAGTTCAAACGAAGAAGGATGACGGGTGCTCGAATAGATGGAACAAGTTAATAACAAGAAATTAATCCTCCCGAGGAAGGTATAGGAAAAATAGCGGAAGCGCTGAGGTCACCTATTTTACCCTTTTATCTGCACTTTTTAACCCCCCCCCTCCATTTTTTAATCGAAAAATTGACTTTCTCGAATATGTATTTAGAAAATGAAAAAGAGTTCTTTCGTTTCTTCTTCATTTCCGATCGAATGACATATCACATGCTATATGTTGCCATAGTTCTAAAGACCAAGTGATTGCCACCCCCACAACTTCGACCCTATTGGGACAATTTGGCCCAAACTTTACATTAATGTTGATCTTGCTCAGAGGAATCTGCGTACCGATTTTTACTCCTTTATATGTATAAAGTAGCGTAAACCTTTTGGTCAACAAAGTAGATTCTTCAACACTGTAGCTTACTATGTTGCATCCATTCATGGCTACACTTAACTTTTCAGGAGTTGGGTTCTTTCAGCAGAACAATGGTCAGGACCGATACCAACTGGATATTTACCAATGATTAAGTTATATATGTGGGATGAATTGGAGTGATGAATATAGCCAGGCCATATCGATCACTATTAGTAATTAAACTCATCAACGTTCCTCTGTAAAAATGGAAGAAAATTCCTCAAACTATCTATCATAGTCTTACCCTGAAAGTCTTCCTTGGAGAGTAGAGGCCGTAGAAAAAGTAAAAGGGAGATTCAACACCATATTCATTTCGTAAAAGCATTATTTCAGGTCAAAAACTACATGTGTAGGAAAACTTTTGACCACATATTTTAAGTTAATTATATTAATAAAGACTTGAAATGAATTTATAAAATTTTAACTTTAAAAGCAAATTTATAAACGATTAACGGTAATGAACTTTCAGTTTCTAACTAAAATCTCAATCATAATACGTGCAGAGTAATAATACAGTATAGAGACTTTAATGAGAAGTTCATATATTTATTCTAATGCAACTAGAACTTAATGAATAAAAACGTTTCCAATGTTTACTCGAACAATTAAAACTTTATAATGCACCTGGCGTTATCCGGGATAATTACAGTTGTAGATAACAGAACAACCTCTAGAAGTTAAATAATAACTCGAATTGGTTTGCAGTACTTAAAACAGAAACTGTCATTAACCGCTATTGTAATTTGAAAAAAAAAATAATAAAAAAAATAGACTTCAAGAGTCTTTAACAGTGATTAAAAGATATTACTTATAATAGATCAGTAAATCAGTAATTATTCTTGAGAAACTGACGTAAGATTAATTTAAACTTGGCCAAAAAAATTAATTCTATTGGTTCTAATCTACGGTTCTGTTTTATTGATGTAATGAAATATCAGCATTTCAACGGGAGAGTACATTATTATTATTATTATTATTATTATTATTATTATTATTATTATTATTATTATTTATTGGTACCACTTCGTTGGAGTATGTACAAAAGGGAGCAGGGGAAAAAAAAAGGCAAAAAACTGAATAAAACTACCGTATATGCTCATGTATAAGACGATTGTATGTATAAGACGCCCCTTTTTGAAGGCCAAAAATGTAAAAAATAGATTTCTCCATGTATAAGCCGAAGACTAAAATCACTTACAGACTGATGTCGAAATTAAAAAAATTTATTGACAAAATTACCGTAAATTTATACATTGAAAACAAAATAAAAATGTAAATGGATTTTTAAGAGCCTTCGAAACTCATCACTGTCATCATCAGACTCTCCGAACAATTGCTGAAACTCATCCGTTAGTTAGGTTAGGTTAGGTTCTCTTGGTTCTTAATAGAATTCTATTGGTTCTTACGAGGGGCGTTCAAATTTGAACCTGGACTTTACAGGGTGTTCCATTTGAAAAAAAAACTACAAAAAAAACCACACACACCAGTTATTTCTCAAAAGACTCTCCTTTCTTCTCTACATATTTTTTCAGCATCTGGATACCGGTTCTGCTTAAATCTTCAGGTTGATGTCGAAACCACGTCAGAACAGCCTTTTTCACTTCCTCATTGGAGCCGAACCTCTGCCCTCCCAAGAACTCTTTCAATGGTCCAAAAAGATGATAGTCACAAGGGCTATATAAATCCGGGCTGTATGTAGGATGTGGTAAGATGTCCCATTTGAGTTCCGTCAGTGTGTCCATAGAGTTTGTCTGTGTGTGGCCTGGCATTATCTTGCAGAAAACAAATACCACTGGTAAGGAGTCCTGGCCGCTTCTTCCTTAGTGTACATCCGGCCTGGGTGCATTTATGGTTCGATGTTCTTCCAGAAAATCGACATGAATGATACCCTTACTGTCCCAGAATACAGTCGCTATCACTGTCGTTGCCGACAGTGTTATCTTGAATTTCTTGAGTCGTGGTGAGTCAGTGTGTCGCCACTCTGTGCTCGAACTCTTGCTTTTAGGAATATGGTGATGAATCCATGTCTCGTCGGAGGTCACAACACGCCTTAGGAAGCTGTCACCTTCCCTGTCATATCGCAGAAGCAGCATGGAACAGATTTCCACCCGGGTGGTTTTGTGATCCTCGGAGAGTTGCTTAAGGACCCATCTGGCACAGATCTTGTTGAATTTCAGTTTATCGTGGATGATGGTCTCCACACTGCCAGTGCTGATGTTCAGTATTGAATCCGCCTGTTGATGCCATCAGCATCATTTGTTCGTGCGATGATGCCATCATTGACAGCAGTTGCTGGCCTTGCCTTATGAGGTTCATTGCCGGTGGATTCGCGCCCTCCTTCAAACTTTTGGCACCAAGCAAAGACGGATGATCGAGACAAACATGATACGGTGAACTGTATTTGAAGTCTCTGATGAATTTCAGATGCTTTTACACCTTCGTTGTTCCATTTTGGTCGGCACATCGCTGTCCGCCATTTTGTTTAAACAAACAGTCGGTTGTCATGGCAACCGGATGAGTGGTGCTGCATTTACATGATAGGCGGTCATCCATGAAAGTTTAGATTTTTACAACAATGAAATTTACAAAAAATAAAGTCCAGATCAAATTTGAACATCCCTCGTAGTTGGATAGCCAATATGGATCGACTCTAACAATAATCGACATAATGTCTCCCGTAAAACGTCCTATTCCCAGATGCATGAACATACCCCTAGGCGTTTTCTCCACTCGTTATATTCTATGACAGCCATTTTGTTCTTTAAATTTTCATTGCCGCATGGATAAGACGAATTCGATTTTTAAGCACATTTTTGGGAATAAATATCTCGTTTTATACATGACTTTGGTCAAGAATAAAATATTTCTTTAATCCACGAAAAGTAAATAAAAAATTAGTTAAGACATCATTATCCAACGATATAAGGGTTTTAGCATCAAAATGTTACGAGCAGTAGCGACTCGTGACTATAATAAGTGGAGGGGCACAAATTTTTCAAATACAATGACTGCTAAAATCCTAGGCCTTTTCGTTCAAAAGTTATAGCCCAAGGGCCCCTGCCGGAGCTTCAGAGGCCTATATTAGTTTCCTTGTATATTGTCTATATTTTTTAGTAACGCACTGTAAAAATACAAAATTTCAGGTTCTTAGGCCTTTTCGTTCAAAAGTTATAGCTTGATTTGTATTTCGAGCCTCGCGGCCTCGACGGGCCCTAGAGGCTTATATCACTTTTCTTGTATATTGGTTTTATTTTTTTTAGAACCGCGCTACAAATTTACGAAATTTCAAGATTTTAGGCCTCTTTGTTCAAAAGATAAAAAAGAACCATGAAATTCATACAAGTGGCCCCTGAGGGGCCCCGGGCCACCCTAGAGGATTCGCTATATTTTCTCACCCTCCTCTGTATAGCGCCTACGTGTGTACAAAATTTCAAGCCTCTACGTCAATCCTTTCAAAAGTTATGGCGTGTAACATACACACACATCTGTACCGTCGTTAATAGGGTTTTAGCTAAAACCCTAAAAATGGCGGCAACCGCTCCTACATATTTGGCTCCTATTATTGAGTGAATCACTAGTTTCAGTATATCCTTTCATATCAGCCGGAAAATTTTTAACGTCGTCATATTCAAAATCACATAAAGAAGGATGCTTGATAAAAGCTTTCAGTATATGTTATCTTGGTCGGTGTAAGTATCGTCCTAACATAACTTATAAATTGAAACAGAACTATGAAGCTAAAAGGCTTTGACCTTTTTTTGATTTTAAGTTTACAACCTATACGAGAAGAATGAAATCGTAATTAAAGCATAAATTATGTTTACTTTTTTTTTGCTATTTTTTCCAGAGCTGCGGAAGAAATTTCCAAAAAAGTCATAAACCGGGATTAGCCCACCCACACAAAGACGTACACACACCCACACACTCAAGAAAAAAAACAAACCCATTGACAAACCAAAAAATAAACAAACCAATCACTTCAAAGTCAGATTTTTCCATCTATTGAATAAATAAATAATTAAACAATGAACGATTTACTTTGTTACTGATAGAAGAATGCATACCTCGTTTGATATTGAACAATTAATACAATTGATGTTTTTGACAGAGGAATTGTCATCCTACATCCAATCATATCTGCAACAAGAAAATAAGAATCGCATTTATGAAATACTAGCTGATTTGCCCGGCGTTACTCGGGCTGTTTGTTTGATGAAATTTTGCAATATCTGAATTTGAATATAAACGAAAAAGCCTTAATAAAGTATATATTCACTTTGTTGAAACGAAAAGAATTCTTTTAAATGATCGCACTGCAATTTTGTGTACAATTGGGTTCACCCAGGAAAATTCGACATTCCACCCTTAACATTTTAAAATATCAAAGAAAGGCTATGAGTATTGATTTATTTCTGTCTATATTAAGAATACTTAATATATGGATTGAGAGAGTTAAGGAACTCTGTTTTCAGCCTCATCAGCATATCTCATCAACATGTAACCGTTTCAATAGAGTGGTATTCAGTCATAGAGCTTGGAATCATGTCCTGAACGTGGTTGTTTATACTGATAGTTTCAGTTTTAGCAGCAAGGATTGGCGTCTCACACAATCAGGTGAGGTCTTTAGAATTTTATAATATGTTTAAATAAACATTATTGATAACTTTTCTAAAGAAAGTTACTACATCTAAAACTTCTCTAAAAGAATTTACTAAATTGCAAAAGCCATATGAAAAATAAATTTTCTCCAGTTATAAACTCATGGGAAAAAGTAGCTACACATTTTCAGCAAAAGCTTGAGCAGCTGCACGCCTAGAAGTTGTATTCTCTTATTTGTTTTAGAATAATTTCTTACATCTCTCCAAAGACTCTAATAAAAAAAAAGAAATAATAATGATTTTTTTATTTTTTTATTTATTACTTTTTATAATTATCCCCCTTAAATTATACGTGGGAGGCCGTGGCCTGATGGGCTTTGACTGAACACAACTTCTGTGAAGTTAAGCTACATCAGGCACGACTAGTCACTGGATGGGCATCCATCAGTGATCAACAATCTTCACCCCCCCCCCCAGGCTGCTGCGACCTACATACAGAAGTCGTGAATCCAGGTCCATCCAGGGACCCAACTCGTCGGCCTCTGGCCATACAGGCCCTGGATGGACGTATTGGATCCAAATTCGTAAATTAAATTAAAAAAATTTAAAAAATGTGAATCATTAAGGCAAGCATCGTACCTGACGAAAGAGACAGGCCCTGGTACGGAAAAGTCACCTCATCTTCTTAGTCGAAGCAACAATGTAACCTTCATTGTTCCTAACAAACGAAAAAATACTGATTGCTAAGGAAACACCACGGGCTGATTGTTCACATATGCAAGGAAACAAATATAAACCAAGTCTATTTCATATATATAAAGATTATTAATTTCTACGTTTTTAAGAGACTTATCTCCAGTTTTAGATTTTTCCA
>JAHWFO010001074.1:5553085-5605427 GCA_023313115.1 Rhysida immarginata
TACTTACATTGCCTTTTATATGTATAGACCTATTTTAATATCTTTGTATGATACGTAAAACTATAACTGCCCTATTACTTAGGGTAAAAATTATCATTAGCAAATAGGAATAACATTTTTAATTTAAATTTCGTGACGTTTTATAATTTATTCTAGATCACAAAAATTAAGGTTTGTTAAATTGCAGCCCCCCCCCCTTAATTTCATTCTAAAATGTTGTGATTTAATGTTTTTTCAATTTATTTTTCTTCTTGTATATTATGCAGGAGTAAAATGCCTTTAATCGTTTAAAATGTTTTCGGTCCAATCAATTTAAGTTCACCATTGATCATATCACGACAATTCGATATGTGGTTCTAAACCATTATTGGTAGAGTTTGAATTTCCAATCTCATCCTCGGTCAATGATTTTGAATTTTCGCTTTTCCAGATACGCGATTTACTCTGTCTCGCCATTTTATTCTCTTGCAATATCGAAAATTTATTTCGTAACGATAACATTATTAAAACTATCCACTGGATGCTACCACTTTTAGCAAACCAAATGAATACTTTCATCATTCAATAATTCTTGATATAGGCAACATATGTAGAATTTTCATTTAGATTTCAGTTCTAAATCAAAATATAGAGAAATTACCTAATTAATTAATTATTAATTACCTTTCAAATTTTCAGTGATTTGAATTGATTGCATCAAACGTATTATATAGAATAGTTCAACATAAAATAAAAGAAGACTGTCCAGGATAAAAACAGAAGCCCTCTTTCGCCAAAGTTTCGCCAGGAAAAAATGTTTTTAATTCATGAGCTCATGATTGCCTCAATCAAAGCCTTGTTTCATGCTGCACGAATAAAACGAAAGTAATTAAATTTAAAATCAGGGGGCTCACTAAGTACTTATTTTTCAGAAAGGGGCACAAATAATAACCCAAGTTGAGCTTACTGGTATATTCGGCCAACCGCCAGAATATCTGTGAGAAACGACATTAATGCTTTAAATCCACACTAACTGTATTCATCGAAAATTTTTCCAGTTAATGGCACTTTTAAGCTCTTCTGTGATAACCACGCAGCAAACATATAAACATCTCGCCACAACCAACGACGTTAGATAAAGAGAAAGGGGAAAGAGGCAGACGTGTTTGATTTTAAACTATAATTTGTTAGCCTGGGCCAAGATTATTTTTAATAGGCGCTGAAGGGATTGATTGACACCGATTAAGAGTGAGGCAAATGGCGCCAGCTAACGACCGCCGCCATCTCTCTCTCTCTCTCTCTCCGTCTTCGGTCTCACTCGGCCCCGTCTCACTCACTCCCCTTTTCGCCTTCCCCTTCCCCCCAATTATTTTGAATTCGCCCTGTGACGTGAATCGTTGCGGTTTTGATTTAATTGTGAAGTTGCAACAGTCATTATTTATTCTCTTAATTAAGAATGGGACTCATTTCATCTTTCTAAATTCACAACTCCACCTCAAATTCTGCTGATGACAAATCTGAAGGAGCAGAAAAGACTACTAAAAAGACATCTTCATGGGTCGATAAAATATGCTGCGGAAAATTCCAGTAGCAATCCATACAGACTTTTTTATTTCTTTAATAATAACAATCTTTTCAGTATGTTAACTATATATTCTCACTCAACCTATCCCCTCCTGTATCAATTATTTCTCCTTTTGCAAATTCTGGTGTTTACCGATTAAACTGTGCTAAATGTGAAATGTACTATATTGGCCTTTCATCTCGAAATTTCCTGATACGTTAGAAAGAACATATCGCATCGTTTAATAAAAAGATAATAAATCGATAAACGCGGAACATCTATTGGAATCTGGACATCCCGCATCTAAAATACAAGATGCCATGGCCGTTCTCCATATAGCCAAGAATCTCTTCAAAATAAGTATCCTCAAAGCTTCAAAAACTTTTAAATAATACAAACTAATTTCGATATCATCCAAAATTTATGCTTTTTATTCGAGTTTCTATAACTTATTACTTAATTTTATTGTTATTTTAATTTTATAATCATTTATATTTTATAATTTTATATTTATATTTTATGCATCAAAATATCTAAGTTATAATTATTAATTTGTCTTTTATTCATCCTCATTACTCTTTAATCATTTACTTTGTTCACAACTTCATATTGTCAATTTTTATCTTCTCAATAATTAATACAGCACTCTGTTCATTGTAAACCAATCATTATTAGATATTTTTATTCATTTTCAAAAATATTTATTTATTCCGTCATCTTGACAAAGCCGGAAAAAGATGGCGAAACTATAATAAAGATTCATCTGTAACATTGGACACCCTCTGCTAAGAAACACTGCTCTTCACATTGGGCGCCATTGTAACACTATGTTCCTGACTACAAAGATGACCATATTCATAGTTGGGTACTATTGTGACTCACCCACCAAAATCTCCAATATAATCAAAGACAGAGTGTCGGGTTCGTTGAATTTAATAAAATTAACTCGAGAGTGAATTACTTCAAATTGAAATGAATAGGCAAGGTTTTTGAAATCAAAAAAAATAATCTTTATTTCAGGAAAATCAAAATCAATTCAAAAAGAGTGACTAAATGCTAAGAAACTTACATGCTAACTCTTAATTCAAAAAGTCTATATGTATTTAACTGGATTAAATATAACTACATGTATATTCAAAATGCAGCTGCTGACTAACTTTAATCTAAAGAATCATCCTACAAATCTAGGGCTAAACCACATACAAATAATGCCTCAATCTTAATCTTATATCAAGTTTCGCTACTGTGACAAATCAACATAAAGTCTGACTAAATCTCATTTCAAAAGTTCACTTAACTCTATAATTCAAAACAACAAAGTGGGTCTTGCAAAAGAAAACTTATTAACTTACAGTTCTTGTTCACTAAGCCAAATTCTCCATATCCATATTTGTTACACTAGACATAATCACTTTAAAATATATCTATATACAGGGTGTTTCATAATTTGTGTCCCGTCTTTAGGTCCAAATAACGACTCAAGGGGAACAGATTGGGGGAAAATGAATATTGATTATTTGGTTTTAATGTCCCCTAATTCAGAATAAAAACATTTCGCGTCCCTGGGGGTGAAGGGGTAAATTTTGAAAATTTTAATTTTGTAGGGGTAGGGGTTAGACCCCATGTGTTATTTAGAAAGTCGTAGAGCATCATGTAAAATGTGGGTTTAGCAAAAAACCCGGTGAAAAAATCTCATGCCCTGTCCCCTTTATCGAGTGGGTAAAGTGAAAGGTATGGCTAGCGGATGTGGACAAAAACCATACTTATTAGAAAACAGTAGGGCCTACATTTGGAAAATTCATTCTCATTCATTTTCAAATGTACTGTTTTCTAATAAGCAATAACGTTCTAATAAGTTTCTAATGAGTTTTTCTGTTTTTGTCAACATTAGCTAGCCATACCTTTCACTTTAGTAGTATAAGTGTCGAGACGCACCAGGAGGCGTATACCGCTTCGACATCAATGGTTTCAACAGGATGGGGCTAGGCCTCACACCACTAATGAAGTGCTAGACTTTCTCAATCAGAAATTCGGAAATCGTGTCATTTCAAACAGGTTTCCAGATCGATTCGGGGGTGGCTTTCTTTGGCCTCCTACGAGTCCTGACCTAAACCCATGTGATTTTTATCTCTGGGGGTTCCTTAAAGACAGTGTGTTCACTACAGCACCAAGAACCCTAGACTAGCTGCGACAAAGCATCGTCGACTGCTACACCCTTGTGGATGCAGAAATCCTGGATAGAGTTATGAACAACTTCACCATTCGGCTGCGAGCAGTTCAAAACGTTCGTAGTGGCCACATTGAGTATATCATCAAGACTTTTCCACGGGAATAAAAACTCCGGACTGCCTAAAATATCATACTGAAATGCTAAGTTTGTAAACATTAATGGGCCAATAAATCATAGTACTAAAACGGTCAGAAATTGACTGAATCACCCTGTATATATATTTTCAAAATTTATTCTTTACTAAATTCTACTTACTTTAAACTAACAAGTAAGTAGAATTCCAAGTTTATTTAAATACTTGCAAATAGCGCTCAATGAGCTTCTGCATGCGCACTTCATAGAAGTCTGCCGCCTGTGAGGAAAGCCACACAGTTTTTACTTCATCGTCGCTAAAACGCAGGCTGCCGAGAAACTCCTTTAGGTACCGGAACAGGTGGTAATCAGTGGACTCGAAGTCGGGACTATAAGGAGGGTGGTTAAGTTGTTCCCAACCCTTGCGTTTGAGCTGTGTGTGGAATTGCATTGTCGTGGAGCAGCCACACCACTGGTCCATTGCATTAAGTCCTTAAATCTTACTGATATGGCGATGCATGTCCACTGCTGTCATGTTTCTTGCTGTCAAAAAATGGATAACCGCTCGTATTTCGCAGTCGGCGGCACCTCAAGAATCTTAAACATTTAATGACACGGTGCGATGTACACAGACTACGCCATGGCTATAAAAGATGTGTCTGTCTGTTGACAAGAGATGCTAGGAGTCTGTGCGCATGCGCACTGCGATAAGCATGCCAGATTTTCAAAGATATATAGAAACGGATCTTGCTTAAAATACAACCCTCGTATATTGTTAAGTCTATTTGAATTTGATGTATATTATTGAGCAAGAATTAGCATATTGATTTATTATTTATATTCAAGGATTAGCATATTAATTAAATGCGTTCTTCAGAGGAGTTACCATAATTGTTTAAGAGAAACTGCGAATTACAAGTTAACATCATAGCAGTTGAATATTAACATTGATGAATATAAGCAGTTTCAATGAAATCATCGATTAATTCTTTTAGTTCAAATTCTGTATTTTTGGTAGTTTTGGAAGACATATGACTTCATATTTGTTAGGGGGCTTCAGCCCCTCCCCTTACACAGAATTTTTTTCGGGGGGGGGGCTGGGCCAATCCTGCTTGTGGGGGGAGGTCCCCCATGTAACAGATTTAGTTGACATGGTGGCAAATTTCGGGGGGGGGGGGCTGCATCTTACATGATAGAAGGAGCTCAGGTGTTTTATGATGCTAACTTTGTAATTCACAATTCTCTTAAACATTTATGGTAACCATTTTGCAGAAGGCATTTAATTAATATGCTAATCCTTGAATTAAATATTTTAGAGGATGGAGTTTAACTAGAGAAAATAACATGTTGCTGCATTCAGGCTTTTCGTGAGTTTAAAAAAAAGTAAAAATTATAAAAATATTAAATAAAAAGTAACTGAATCTTAAGAGCCTTTTTCTTTCTTTCTTCCCTCTACCTAACACTTTAAAGCTTAATACGCAAATGTTATCTGTCGCCAGCTAGTATTACCGGCACTTAGAAATCTTAGTGTCGCTTATGAATACATAAAGATGCAAATTTAATTTGCTAAATTGCTAACGCCATTAAGTTGAATTTTAAATGAAATCATAAAAACTTTGGATTGTCTTCTTAGAAATAAAATTAGCTTGCAGTATTACACGAAGAGAAGGGTCCGGCTTCGATCTTTCCTCGCAAATGTCTTGTCGAGTTTTTCCCCCTCCTCTTCTTCAACCCATCACATTTTACTTTTAGCGCTTAATGTGAAGTACCAAGAGAGAATCATCCAAATTTATATTTAAATTTAACATGCGGTTTTTTTTATATATTCAAACGAGCGAAACTGCATCTTAGATGAATTTCTTAATCAGGATGAATGCTAGAGACACGTGCCAAAATTATGTAGCTGATACTTTGGATCTAAAAACAGTACGACATTAAACTGGGAGACTGTTTTAGTTATCTTAAAAGGCAATGTTATACTTTAAAGTCTTCCCGTAAACGTATATATTTTAAAATTTCTTTAAATACTGTATGTAACAGCTTTACGAGCGGCACTGTGATATACTCAAAAGGAGATATCAACTTAGGGAATTTAATACGTAACTTTAAATTTGCAATATAGTATAGGTTTTTAATTATATCATACGCAATCTACTTCATTTTAGAGATGATGAACTTCAGTATTCATGTCCAGAACAAATGGCAGTGCTTCAATTAGATCATGAAATGAAACCCAGAGTCTTCCACTTTCATTTTTGCTTTTACTATTTAGCAACTTATATGGGTACAGAAGGTTGTTAGGGATCTATGGTAACAAGTTACAGAGGTCCAGAAAAGATGAAAAAGCCCTTTCGCCACCATCGAGTGTGTGTTCAATCTGGTAGCCATGCATCGCTGCATAGCAGTTTCCACTGCAGGAGGCTGGAACGCCGATCTCCAAGATCAATTCATAACCTTTCCTTTTGACACGCTTTCCAAAGACCCTCCACTGTTCGCGATTATCTTTTTCGAGGGCCCGTTTAAGTAGGCCACAGCCACAAAATTCCATAGGCGATGCGTCCGGCGATTTGACGAGTATATTGCTAAATGGAATGGAGCGGATTCCGGCCTCTTCTTGCATACGTTTCAGGAACAGGCGAGTTGACGCGGCTGTGTGACACTGTACTATACAACCGGGGACGTCTCGGATAAATATGGGGGTAGAACGTTGGTCTGATAGTAGTCTGCATGGCGTTGATTTGGCCTTTGACTCAACTCTGTGTAAAGTTAACTTGAAGTTGTAGCTGTGTCCCGTCGCGATCATGAAACCTTTTGAAAATGTTTCCTTGCATTCACGTTATATTTTCTGAAGTCTTATAACCCCTTGGGCGGTAGAAAATGGCTCGGCTCTAGTTGCAGTCGCTTAAATAAACATGTGCCTCATTTAGTGTGACCACGTATTTCCAGTTATCATTCATACTGTTTGCGGCATTGATCCGTCGCTTTTGAACATGTCGCGGTAACAACTTATGAACGTGGCTCTTGTGTCGCTTCTCCAGTTGTAAATCACGATTGGTAATTGTGCTTACCGTGTACACAGATGTCGCTTCTGTGCAATGGCCCGTTGTGCTGGTGGGTTATATCCAGTTACGAGACCCGGAACTTTCCGGACGACGTCACGATGGTCTTGGATTGACCTGGTTTTTTTTTTTTAACCTCAGGAACGGCGCCGCTTCTGTTTTTTCCAATGTTATTTAGTACACTTGATATCCCTTTCTTGGAAAATAGGAAGCCTCGCTTCTTGCATGATTTCATAATTTAAGAATAGCTGAATTTGACATCGGAAAGGGCTGTTAATCTCAATACCTGTCAATTTTCGGTGGCATAACTCAATGTTTTTAGTTTGCTACTCGAATACTAACTATTTTAATACCTGCCCTAACAATATTCCACGTGACAGCTCATGTGAAATGAACGCGCGCGCCACATTTAAATATGCTAATTGTTACCATAGATCCCTAACAACCCTCTGTAATGGATAAATTGCTCTTGTACCCCTCAAGAATGAGTACAAATTAGTTTTAAACTATTTGATTCTTCTTAATTGTTCTAAAAGTATAATTTAAATACACCCATAAGATTACATGAATGAAGAGAGCTAATCGTTTGATAAAACAGTTCTTTGTAAGCAGTCGTAGTAGCGGCAATCCTACTGAAAATTCAAATAGAGACCGGATTGAACCTGTCAAATAACAAGTCTTTCATTAAAAAAACGAACCTTTTCCTTAGAATATCTACACTGAAAACTTTGACTAAAAGACGGCCATATCCAGTCTTCGTTGCTAGGGTTCGAATCTGTCCGACATCTCCAGATAATTTTAAGACAAAGATGAACTAAGTGTTCAAGCTTATCGTACGAATAATTTTTGAATGGAGGGTGAGTACAAAGTCTATCCCTGATGAAGAAAATTAATAAAAAAAAACCTACCAGACAGACACATACGGTTTTTTTGTATTATGATCTTCATCCCAAAGTTTTTCTTCACATCGTTAGTACATTTCAATACGTGCATCTTTCGTAGCTCTGAGAACATCTAGACGAAATTCAATTTCTCGCTACGTGTTCGCCAGCATATCTTTTGATATCGTCAATATCGCATCCTTTAATGTGTTCAAATCAATATGTGTAGCAAGCACTTTATCCGTAACATATCCCCACAAGAAAAAGTCTACGGGTGTCCGGAGAACGTGGAGGCCATGCTGAAGGGCCATCTCTTCCAAACCATCGGACGGGAAACGTTGAATCGAGGAATTCACGAACTGATAATGCCCTATGTGGCGGGGCACTGTCCTGTTGATAAATTACCCATGGTTGGTCTTCGCTTCCATACACATTTCTAAATCTCCTCTGCAGACTAATCGGTGATTTAGTCTCATGAAATCACAGAACCCATTGTGCCTTCCCTCTCATAGACGCCATTTACAATATGACCGATGTTAGCGTCACCTACATCGCTTCGGTTTCTATCGTACCAGAAGTTTAAAAACCGTATGTATCTATCTGAGATATTTTTTAATATTAATTTTCTTTATCAGGGAAAAACTTTGTGCTCATCTTGTATAATGGGTGACTGCTTATACTCAGTGACCGTTGAAAAGAACTAAACTCTTTTTTGATAAGTGTCGAGCTATTTCTTACAGACGACAAACGCTGCTGAGCTCTAGAGTGCATGAAAATATTCAGACACCATTCACAAATTTGAATTTAATTCATGCGGATATATAAGTTATATCACTGGAAATAGAAAAGCCAAATGCTGTTATGTTTACGTTCATTTGATGAAATACGTTGAATACTCCTGTAAGGCATTTTTAAAATCGCTTTCCCACGTTAAAGAATAGGAGAGTCCCGCTTAGCGATCGCGTAGGCACACTTCCCAACTTTCTGTGTATGTACACATTCAAATTTCGAAGATCAAAAACAAAAGGAGATGCCAACCACATCACAGAGTTGATTTCAATAAAGAGGTTTTCATTAGCAAATTTTATCATTTTTTATTATTAAAATTTAATATAACTCCTATATTATATTCATTAGCATTATCTTGCAATATCTATTAACATGTTTTCTCCAAGGATGTTAAAATATTAAAAAAATATATCTGTACCTGGAGTCCTTATTACTTGTGTCGGAATCTACTGCTGTGAGAACGGCCATTTTGAAATCTAGAAGTCATGTTCTTAGCCTTATTAGTTGGTTGCAGTAATATTTTATTAAAGAAATGAACAAACCAAGAAAATGACTACTAAAGATTTTGGCTACATGATTCAGGCTTCTATTTTTGGGCAAATCACTTAGGTTAACTATTCTAGGTTAGCTAAAAAACGCAATAAATATAATGCTAATCAAGGAACCACACGCAGATTTTATTGCTTTCTATACAAATCCGTCAGCCAGTGTAATTTTTAAAGCAAGAACGAAATGTAAGGAAAATACACCAAGAGAATTTAAACAAATTTTTATGCGCTGTCACGTGATCTTCATCGATTGCAAGGGCTGTAGGGAGAACCTCATGTTGGCGGACTGGCTTATTTCTCTACGTTATTATTAATTAATTGTGATGTATTAAAATTGAATTTCTGAAATTTTAATATTTTAAGCTGGTCCTTTTGGCTATTCATTCAATTATTTCGCTTGTTTTTAAATTATTTTCATATCTCGCCTTGTTTCTTATCCTCTTCACTTTCTAATTAAATTTTGAAAGAAGGGAGGGGATGGGGGAGGAAATTAAAAAAAAAAAAAAAAGAAAAAAGTAAAGAGGAGGGTTCCTTGAAAATGTGGCTTTGATCTTTTCGGCCTGTCCATCGTAAAGGGTTAAGACAAGGTTTATGTGCGCAGACAGCAATAACTTAGCTTCGCCACTGCGCAAGACCGGATAGAGCCATCGGTGACTCGTTGCGGGCTTTTCGTTGTATCGGGGGTGGAACGTCGTCCATCTCATGAAACAGATTCAATGACGAACGCAGCAAAGCTTTTAATGAGAATCATTCCGAAAGCAAAAGGAGCTCGTGCTTAATTACTCTTGGACGGGGAAAATGTTCGTGGCGGGAAAATCCACTGGGATGGAGAAAGAAGGGGAACAGGGAGCAAAAGGACCCGAAGAGGCGCTCTCTCTTTCTCTCTACTCTTGTCAGGGTTGACACTCGTGAAATGCATTCGGTTGCTTGCTTAAAAATTTATTTTAAAATATTTTTGAAAGAAGAAAAAATAAAACCAAATAAATTGGAAACAAAAACCTCCCCGGAAATCTCTGATGCTAACGAATTAAAAATTCATTCTTAATCACGTAGGTGATCTTAAATTTCTCGGAATCGAACGAACAAATGAACGTTCCCCTTCTTTTTGGCGACAGGAGAATTTTTTTTTTTTTGATTTTTAACGAACGGACGGTTTTCGGGTGTTCGACGTCACTCGGAGCTGAAGGGATTTGCGAAATTTTCTCTCGGCGAAAAGGTTCCTCTCTCCCTGTCTTGTCTCCCGGGCTTTGCGTTGCAACGGCGGTCGCTCTAACGGGGTTTGGCGCCGCGCCTTTTGGCCCGTTAATCTTGGCGATCTTTGGAAGCAAGAATTCATTACATTAATGAAGTCGCAGTAATTTGTAAAATGGAACTTTAATTAGTTTATTTTCATTAGGTCCGTGCGTCGCCCGGGAAGAGGAACCCGCCTTCTCCAACTCCTTTGTCTACCCCCCTCCCCACCTCTCCACCACCCCCACCTCTCCTTCGCCACCCCCTCAAACTCTTCCATCCTCCTACACACTCTATTCTCTATTCTCTTTCGGTCGCGACCATGTTCTAACGGATAGGGGGAGGGACTGTGCATCTCGTAGTCGCTCCGGTGACTTTAGCCCTTACCGCAGAGAGAAGAGCTATATTGTCCGCTTTAAATGGTTGCTGCCACTCAAGTGGACCCTTCAGTGCACCCTCCGCCCCCGCCTCGCAAACACTAATGGCAAACGAGGCAGAAAGGATCTGTTTTGCGTCGTTCAAGCAAAAGAAATGCATAAATAATAACAACAACAACATAACAATAACAACCTATAACAGTAAGAAACCAGAATAGGTTTTTGAAAAATATTTTTAATTCACTACTAAACCTTCACTTTGTTTATGTTTCTCTACTTTCAGTTCTGTTCTACGTTAACCCTGGAACTGCACTCTTGGGTCTTAGAGACCTAAAGCCTCGCAAATAACAATGTGACAATGACTGGAATGTTTTTTTATTTGTCCATTCCATTTTAATGTAAATTCACTTTTTTTTGTTAGCTTAATTGGAATACATGTATCTATCGATTTCTGCGTTGTAGTGAACCAGTATTCTAGTAGAAATATAAGCATATGTAAATGGATATGTCTTATGTCATTTTAATCTGCTTGATGCGAAGTTTTGGTCTCGCAAATCCAAAGCGGAAGGATGGAAGCAATTATCGAATCTTTTTTGAAACTGTTAGGAATGGCCCTAATTCAACCACACCTTAAGCGAATGAATGCACCTTACAAAAGTAGTGCATCAAAAATTTGTAAATTTCTTGGAAATGAAGTTTATCACAAACTCAATGTTAATGCTAAGTTAATAGAAACGGTTAAGTGTAACTTCGGCGAAAAGATTTAAGAGAGATAAAAAGCTTTGCGTATTCTCTAAGCCATATTGCATGAAGTATTGTGCTGTGAACATGAAGAACAAAGTCCTGGCTAATAATGGCCATATGTAACCGAACCACAGTATTATTTAGTCCAGGAACATCGTTAGTTTACATTATCTGTTCAGATTGAGGAGTATATGAGGTGCTCCCCAAAATATCCGAGAATTTGAATATTCCGCCCAAACCGAAAACAGTACGAGGTTCTGCCGCTAGAAGCCTCTTGGTGCACCTTTCAGCTAAAGTTCTAGATAGATAAAGTATGGACACTCCGCCATTTCTGTGCAAAAGTCCTTCATAGAGACATCTACAGGAATGCAAGTAATTTTTATAATAACTTTATTATATTAATATTTATTATAATTTTTCCGGTTCTTGCAATGCTGTTGCATAATAACCCGCGATTTGACCTTTTTGGCACTCCTGTAGATGGAATTTTGCACAGAAATGGCGGGAGTGTCCATACTTTATCTATCTAGAACTTTACTTTCAGCTAAAGCTCTTTGTGTTGCAACGTGCTCTTGTGCTTCTGCGATTTTCCAAATTATTCGAATTTAATTATTTTATATTTGCATTTGTAAAAAATGTTACCTTTTAGCTTCTTAACTCTTACATAAGTATAAATAATATGAAACAAAAGATAATTTGATCTCTCATTTCAATTCATTTGTGATTAGATATTCTACTCATTTCAATTCATTTGTTAATTGCACAAATAATAACAAAAAGAATGAAAAGTTCACCAACACAACTGGAAAATTTTGAAATCATAAGGGTTCAATGTCGGATGATTGAAATTGCATAGTACGTCTCTCTCGGAAGAATTTGGAATCCTACTGTCTTCTCGTTTACTACCAGAAGAGCTATGCTGCGTTTTCTCCCCTCTTCAAATTGAAAGCAATGAAAATTACGTTAGATCTTAATAGTAAAAAGATCTGTTGGATCTCAGAAACCCAAATGCTAGTAAAATATTCGTAAGTTATCAAGAATGAGTTAGGTGTTAATCGTACCTCATGTGTTAATTTAAACTTTCACGACATGTTTCTTTTGTGATAAAACGACGTTTAATGAAGAACGACGTTTAATGAAGTGTGAAATTCACGTCACGAAAATTAAGTGATTTATCTATAGTGATCATAAAGACTATTCATATTCCAAGATTTTTAAAAAAACCCAAAAGCCAAGCGTTATTTAATGGCTCTTTTTCACCTACAAAGATTATTTCATGTTTTAAATCAACTATTATTAAGATTCATAATGCTCTGAAAGCATTTGAAAAGCAAGTAAATTCACTAAGTGCTGAACGAAAAGAGCGTCGATGTTTTGAAACAAATTGACTAGAACAACTAGTTTTTAAAGAAAATATTTATAAAATTTCTATTTCACCATTCCCACGTTTTATATTGTTTGAAGAATGCAATTAGTGATGAAAAGTTATTCTGCTTAAGAACAAGTCATAAAGCGATTTGCAAATGTGTTGAAAAGCATACAAATTTTGTTTTGAGAGCATATAATATGCCGAACGTCAAATCTGCAAATATTTACGCTTTACGAGATAAGGAAAGTTTTTGAGAAAGAACTCACAAAATGCTACTCATTTTATTTTGCTTCTCGGCATTTCCAATCGAATGACATATCAACATGAAAAAGTTTAACGATTACTAAAGGTCACGCGACCATCAAACCGAATCAAAGACATTAACATCAGGAAGATTCTCTATTGATTAGCGAAAACAGAATTTGAAAAGGATAAACCGCTTTTGAGCAATCGTACAATATACAGAGACAACTATTGCAGACACACACGCACTCACACACACACATTTCAGAGTAAATGAATAGCCATGTGGCTTCATCGGCATCTTCACGTCCATTCAATTCACATCTCTTTTACAATTCTTCTTCACTTAAGGAAGATCTGCCTGGGAGACCGAATACATCCTACAAATTAGTCTAATTCATTCATTTCGCCTTATTCATCCTATTAAAACGAACTATTAATTCGTCTGTAACCCTTCCAACAATCGCGTATCATGTGCAGCATGCAAGCGAATCTCCCTTGTGCGGAACATAAAATGTAATGCACGCGCGTATAAATGATTTAATCAACGGATCGTGTGTTGTTTTCATTGCTATGAAAATTCGTCTCTTCTAACCGGATTTACCATGGCAATAGCAAAGTAGGAGATCAAAAATCATTGTTGTAAAGGAATGTTGGGTAAACATTGTTTGCTGACCGAGACAGAGGAAAGCTTAGACTTCTGTTAAACTCAGACAGAGTCTGCGCAAATGTTAAACTGTTCTCGAGAAATAGTAGGACATACATATATACAGACAGACAGACAGACACAGGTTGTAATAATATGTTGTACGTTACGTTTGATACTGTGCCATACAATGAAATCTGATGAATTGTGATTGATCGAGAATAAGCCCTTTCTTTGATGAGTACGTTCTCGCCATTAAAACTCCATGGTTGTTAGCGCCATTCTATTCAGAATGACTCAGGCTTCCTTTCGGCAACATTCATTGATGGAAAAATGGTTTCAAAAAGTCTTGCCAATGCCCTAATGCTGTGGTGTCGAATAATATTGGTGATATTCTTGCGCAATGGTGTTGCACACCAATTATTTCAATCTGCACAAACTTCATGATGAAACGATCGTTTTGTGTTTTATTCGGGACCATTACGATTAGAACTTTCTTCGAATATGGAACGCTTTCAAACAAGAAATTACTCTTTGAATATAGAGTCAGAATGGTCTCAGTTGTTCGCCACGATACATTCACATAGTTCAGATTCATACCTTTATTTCTTCAACAACATTAAGTTCACATTTGTAAACTTCTATCTCTCGATCAATTCGCCAAAAAGCGTATAGAAACCGAAATTTGCGAATTTTTAAAACGAACACCATGTATATCTTAAGTGGATTTAAAACGAAAGCGATTATTGTTACTGATAAAGCTGTGTTAAATTGGTCTTTCAAGCAAGAAAGACAGAATATGTATAGACAAGAACGATAGACGAGAGCATGTTCGTAGCAATAGATATCCTATGTTTTAGAAGCAGTTGCACAAAGAACTTGGCACAAGCTATGGGATTGCCTGGTATATTACTACGAAGTCAACTGCAGTGCTGTACACGAAAATCGGATGAACAAGTGAAGGAATGGTGTCACAATAGCGTAAGGCACGATCTTGTGGGCTTAATGAAACTGGAAACGACCGCTAATTAAATAATGGGATAGTTATTTTAATCGTTTTGGTAATTTTTAAGTCAATTACCAAAAGGATTAAGAGCTTGACCGGTTTAATTTGAACGATCTTTGCGTATGATATATGAGAAAAATTTTCATATCAAGAGATTTTATCATTTACCGTGTAAAGCTGAAACTTTTAAAATATTCTTTACTGGTTTTTTTTATTTTCAGAGTTCCTTTCTTCAGTTCCCTTAGAGTGGTTTCTCAATTTAACGATAACCGATTAGAAGTTTTCTCTATATTAAAAAAAAACTTTCGTAATTTTCTTGATAAGGAGGCCATTTTCACATATAAAAATCATCTTCTTGTAAAAGTCATTCAAATGAAAACGAGCCAAACTACTTATTAGCATTATAATTACAACACCCTTAAGATAATTCTCGCGGCTTATAAAGTAATTATCCGCTATATCGGAATCGAATGTGAGTTATAGGTGGTGCTTTTTGCTGGTGGTGCTGTTCCCGAACAGCTCGTTGTCCTAGTGAATTCTGCAACCGCAGGTACTTCTCGGGAGACCAGTCTGGCTATATGCCGGAAGCTGGAATGCTTCTCATGTTGAGTTAGAAAATCCTGCAGACAGTCCTGGATGATGAAACTTCAGCACCGATTTTAACTTAGTCGTAAAGTATTTCCGTCGTCTTCCCAAATGAAACTGTCAACTTCCGCTGCGGAAACATCTCATGATTTGTTTGTTCTGGCCTCGACACATCAGTCCTACCTTTCTCGGACCTATGCCAATCTTTAGAATGGACAAAGATATCCCGTCTTTGGACGCGTTGCTCATGACGGCGATGGATTTTTTACTCATGACACTTTCCGCTGTTAAAATAAGGGTTATCGCTTGCTGATAAATTTTCGTTGATTCAACTAGCCCGACTTTTTCTTGAACACAGACAGACTACAACTTTGTCACGTGATCAGAGAACCGACTGTCAATGAGTGCATCATAATTATAGCGGTGTCAACTATGTTTCGTGTGGAAGATGTCGAAATAAAATCAAGAAATAAATGCCAGATAAACATGTGGTTGTTCCGTTTAATATTTTAATTCCCGGTACTTGATTTTTTTTTCTTTTACTGTGTTGTGTTGTGTATCAAAGTTACTGCATAAATAAAGTTAGTGGAAGATTTCTTTATTTTGGTTTTTGTAAATGTAGTTAGTTTTGCGGTCAAAATGCTATTCTCTAATAAGGAATGGTAGATAGGCCCTTTATGTATGGGTTGAAGCGGTCTGCCAAAGTGCTCATAGTAGACTCCAAACCAAAATAATTAGCATCACTAAGAAATTGTACACTGGCGAAAAAAAAAATCCCAACACCACGAAGGACTTGTGTTAGATGAATGAAATTTGGACAGTATATTCAGCTATGATATTTATTCAATTGATTCAAGTTTCAAGGTTACAACTTATAGGGGGCGCCACCAGCGTCACCCTGTACATGCAAATGAGACATTCCAATGACAGATATAAAGGAGATCAGACGCGCGTCTGTGTCACTTCAGACACTTGTGGATGTGTGTGATAGAGTACGTAAAACATGCCTCGAAGGCGACTGCGACGTAAATATGGGCAGATAACTCAATTCGAACGAGGACGTGTAGTGGACCTTCGAGAGGGTGGACTTTCGTTCCGTGCTATTGCAGAACGCATGGGTCGAGACGTTGCCACTGTGTACAACTGTTGGCAGCAATGGTCCAGGGAAGGCAGGATTACCAGGAGACCAGGATCTGGACGACCCCCGGCCACTGGAGACAGGGTTGACCGGCGCATCTGTAGGATGGCTGTGGCAAATCGGACAGCATCTGCAGCGGATATTCGGGCTGCTGTGGCACCCAACGTCACTCCACGCACAATTCGGAACCGTCTCCTGGCCAGGAACCTCCACTCCAGGCGCCCTATGGCATGTTTGCCTCTTACCCCTCAACACCGTGCGGCACGTCTTCAGTGGTGTCAAGCCAGAGCGACTTGGAGGGCAGAATGGAGGTCTGTGGTCTTCACGGATGAAAGTCGTTTCTGTCTGGGTCAGAGTGATGGTCGCACAAGGGTCAGGAGGAGGAGTGGGGAAGTCCTGTTACCGAGCTGTATCCGTCATCGGCATACTAGCCCCACCCCTGGCGTTTTGGTATGGGGAGGCTTTTCCTACGACAGCAGGACCTCCCTGGTGGTTATCCCAGTCACCATGACAGCAAATGTTTACATTCGGATGGTTGTTGAACCCATTGTGCTGCCATTCATTCCGACAGGATAACGCTCGACCCCACACAGCCGCTGCAACCCAACGTGCCCTTCAGGGTGTCCACATCCTACCATGGTCAGCACGATCACCAGATCTGTCGCCCATCGAGAACGTCTGGGACATGGTCGGACGCCGTGTCTTCCACAACCAGCAACAACTGTCGCTGATCTGACCATCCAGGTACAACAGGCATGGAATGCCATACCACAAAATGACATTCGGCATCTCTACGACCGTATGCATGCACGTGTGCAGGCCTGCATAGACCAGCGCGGCAACTACAGCGGGTACTAAAGTTCGTGTTTTTCACCATGTACAGGGTGGCGCTGGTGGCGCCCCCTATAAGTTGTAACCTTGAAACTTGAATCAATTGAATAAATAACATAGCTGAATATACTGTCCAAATTTCATTCATCTAGCACAAGTCCTTTGTGGTGTTGGGATTTTTTTTCCGCCAGTGTATTACTAAATTACTGAAGAACTGAAATAAAGTAACGGCTACGACGTCTCAATGAAATAAATCAATAAACAACTCATTGGATTCGTCCCCCTAATTCTAACCAATTCGTGGGGGCAATTTATTGTTGGTGAACTACACAACAATCCAATAGGGAGAATACAAAAAGAAAAAAAATTAATATTTAGTGATAATCGTAAATCAGTAATATTCAACAGTCAAATCATTTATCACAACACAAATTGTCCCAATATTTGAGCTAATGCTTCGTCTCTATCAGTTATTCCACCTTTTATTCTCTAAGTCTAGTCTCAAGGTGGGGTATCGAAAGTGTTTAAAATTTCTCAAGGATCCTGTATCAGTTAAATAGTTATATACTTTTCCTGGTGTCGGAATAGGATCTACTCAACAATTCCTGTAATGTCAAATATATCGTAAGTATCATAGGCAAATCGATTTTACACCTTCGTTTCATAAAATGTAACCATCAGTGTCAAAGGGGGAGGTGATGGGGTTCATGACTTTAATGATTCAGGAGAACAAATTCTGTCGAGGTCGTTCTTCGGACTGGACAGGTAAGTAGCATATCATACAGTAAGGGGAATAACACGGGGGAAGGGGGGGGGGGCTAACTCATTCGCGTCTCCCATTCATTCCAGTATGGAGGAGGAAGGGTTGAAAGTTAGTGGGGCGGGGCCGCGATCATCCCGAGCGCAATGAGCAGGCTTCAGACATCCACCTCTCAACCGGGTCATTTCCAAAGTGTAGGGTAAGTTGTCATTCGTTTCTTAAACTGTTTATCGTATTCCTCTCAATTATTAAATTATCCGCGTTATTTCTTTATTTTCTCTTTAGGTATAGTTTTCTCAAGAGTGAATACAACTTTTAGACGAATCCGGAAGTTAACTCGGGGAATTCTCCAAGACGGGGCCCACCAATGATAAAGTTTAAAGGTTTCACCTTATCTTCAAAGGCGTGTCCACAACGTCTGTCTAGGGCGAATAATCGAAATCGGTACCACGATCGGAGATAACGTGTGGAGAGTAGAAAGTTTTGGGTTTGACATTCTCGGGGTCGATCCAAACCGGGATAAAACAAAGTTCAAAATATCCTATCTCTATGATATAAGACGGAAAAGAGGTAACAATAGAAGAATAATGAAGAACTTCTGAGCCCCTGGAAAATCTGGCCGGGTTCTTTTAACCGCGGCGTCGATAGCCTTCCAAATACTCGTATTGCTTAATCTAGTGAATAAAAATTTCTCGGACAAATTTTGTTATGTTTCCGTCTCATTTTTATCATAACCAGCGCTGAATCTCACCCTCAACGTGGTTCTTAACCGTTTTCGTCCATCGTTGGTTTTTTTTTTATATAAAATTAACGTCTCTTCTCAAGTTATCATCCTTCTAGTCTGGATCTTAAACGTTTTTTTAACAACGTTCCTATTTTCGTTACAAAGGAAAACTACGTCATCATTCCTAACGGCGATGTCACTCACTATATTGTTCGAGGCTAACGAGAAATACAGGCTCCGGCACTGAAAAGTCACCTGATCAAAATAGGTCTAGCAACAATCCAACCTAATTGTTTCCAACATAGGAAAAAACACTGATTTCAGATGTTAAAATATAAGATGGAAACAATGAAAGTTACATTGTTAATAGGCCTATCTTGGTCAGGTGACTTTTCAGTGCCGAAGCCTATCTTTCTAGTTAGCCTTGAACAATCACGTATTCAGAAATTTTTATGATCTTATTGTTGCTGATCATGAAAGCACAATTCAAGTAAAGTTGCGTCGTACAACAGTTAATATAGTTCAGATTATCCACTTTTAGTAAGTCACTTCTCAGGGCGGTATATTGGCAAAAGACAAAATTTTTTCACACAATTAAATAAGGGAAGAGGGGCGTCGTCGGATGCTACAGGGTTGAAATGCGAATGAAGCAAGGCATCTGTAGGCTGAGCAATTTCCTAACAGAATTTTAACCAACGTGTTAGAAGAGCGTAAGGATAAAATGATGAGCACTTTAAAGCCTGTATTATGGTAGCCATTTTGAGCACTATCTATAGGACCATGTATGGACTTTAAAGAACAAACAGGCAAAACTAAAAACATCTGTAATATAAAAAGAACCTAAGCGAAACAAACTGATCCCAATAAACAACTAACATCAAGCAATAAATGTTTATATGACTCCCCCAAATGTTTCCCACAAATGTGCTAGTGTATTGTCCTTATTAAAATTAGTTATTTCCCAGCTTTATTTTATATCACATGCGCAATAGTTTATGAAGAAAAACATTTGAACCATCCTCAGCCATTTCATTGGAGATTATTTTCGACCATCAACATCTAGACATCTACTAAAGAAGAATCATTTGATTGCCAATTGTATCGTCTTTTAAATTCTCATCCTTATCAACCATTGTGGAAAATAATCCAATCGTCGCCGTCTCTTCTGATGGATAAAGATTAATAGCGACCTGAAGGCAAATTGTGATGATTTATACATAGCACATTCATCTACACAAATTGTAGTTCAATTTGTTAAAAGGGTCGTTCAAATGAAACAAACTGCGCACTGTCTTCTCAAATACTTGATGCAGTTAAGGTCTCTGTTACAATCGTCCGGTAATGAGTCTTCTGTTAATGCGTCCGTCCTCATTTTCATTTGCAGCGCATGTCCACAACGATAGATAAGAGAACGAACGTATTGACGAAGAACGTATTGCTGGACGAATGTGAAAGAGGCCTAACGGTAAATGGTAGCAACGTATACGCTGAGACCGGGAAAAAATACGTCAAGTGCTCAATTGGCACGAAGCTTCGTTTTGGTAAAGGAGACCGCTTTACCAACAGCTCTGGGTCATGAATATATCTGAGCGTAGCCAAAAGGCTCTAATTCAATTCAAGGCTCTGTTATTTTTTGACGCACGAGAAGACCGATGATAAAAAAAATATCAGGATTATCCACAGACTCCATTACTTAGATGAATAATTAAGAGGTTTCGTAATTACTTTACGACATGATTTCCCAATATAGCATAGATAAATTTTAGGTTAGAAATAAATACTGTAGTTAAATACTATACACTTACTGAAATTCTGAGATTAACTGATCAAATTTTAATGATAAGAAATATGATCTACTGTGTAGCCTCTCTTTTTTGTGAAATTTAAATATACCCTAAGGATACTCTGGCCAAGTTTTCATCATACCTTTCCAATAATCTGAGTTCTATTCCTATGTACTGTCGGGGACTCAAGAGAAGACCTCTGAGTTGCACAATTCCACCACTACAAGGCAGAAACGTTTGGGTGAGTTCATTTCTAAAAAGGTTGGACAGAGATATTCCGTAGCCGACGAAAAAGACAGGCCCCGGCACTGAAAAATCACCTGACCATATTAGTCCGAGTAATAATCCAACCTTCATTATTTCTAACAAATGAAAAAACACTGATTGTTAAAATTCAAGATGGAGACAAAACCTTAAATTCAACCTTAATTGTCTTTCTCGTCGGCTGCGGGGATATTGCAATTGTTGTCATGTTGTCTCTCCCAACACCACCTAGACAGAAGGCCTGCGCACAGAAACGTCATACATTGTTACATCACACTGAAGCGGCTATTGTTAATCGTATTTCTACCAATAATAAGCCCTAAATTTGGCCGTTTGATGATGATGTAACAATGTATGACATTTCTGTGCGCCGGCCTTCTGTCTATACTCTGTTCAACGAAAGAAAAACTGGACGTGTCTAATTAAATTTCCGATTTCAATTGTTAAACATTGTTGCTAAGTAAAATTAACAATCACTAACATTGAAATTGGAAATTTAACTGGACACACCCAGTTTTCCTTTCATTGGACAGAGTATAGGTGGTGTTGTCTCTCCCCGTATCTGTGTTGTTTTTGTTGCGCGCATGCTTTGGTTGTTGATTGTTGTTTTCTTTTAGACAAAATATGACAACAATTGCAATATCCTTATCCAACCATTTTAGAAATGAACTCACCCAAGCGTTTCTGCTGTGTAGTGGTGAAATTGTGCAACTTAGAGGTCTTCTCTTGAGTCCCAGACAGTAAATTTCCTGCGACGAATATGTTACATCCTTAATTTCATTCTGTGGAAAGTCTTATATAGATAATAGACAAGTATTAGTTGAATAGTCAAATCGCTAATAGGGAACTTTTGCTATACAAATTTGAACTTGACCGTAACACTGCTGAAGCAACTCGAAAGATTTGTCTTGCGAAATGGTAAGGTTCCACAGATCACTGCTACTACATGGTTCAAGAAATTTTGGTCAGATGATAGAACCTCGACGATCAACCAAATCCGGTAGGCTGCAAACCGTAAAACTTGAGGCTGTGCGCAAGACCATAGAGGCAAATCTAAAAATCAGCCAGGCATATCAAATACCTCCGTGGTTCATCATCATCAAAACTTAGCAAGGCTAATAGGAGTTGCCGCATGTTCGTTTCATCAATTAAATTGTTACATGCGATGAAAAGTGGGTCTATTTACATAATCTTAACGCAAAGAAAACAGTGGTTGAGTTCGGGCCAGCTTCTTAAACCTATTATCAAATTTGAGCACTTCGAGCACAAAGTTTGAAGCTCGCTTCTGCTGGATTTTGAAGGGATTTATTCCAGTGGGTTGAAATATTAACGCCAAACTTTAGAAAATATTGGAAAAGAACAAAACCACTATATCACAATAAAAGGTGGCCGCGTATTATTGTGGAATAGTGGTTTTGTTCTTTTCTCATATTTTGTATTTAATTGTTTGCAGTTTCTGGCTTTGGTTATTGTGCTTATTGTTTTGGTTATTGTACTTTGAACAGCTGCAGCGGATGTAGTTTATGTTGATTCCCAATAATCCAATCTAATCGGGGCCGAGATTAATTAACTAAATAATCCAATCTAACAGTAAGACTTAGGCGTGGATTCCACGTGCGTAAAAACAAAGGCAGAAACCACAAGGCAGAAAATGTTCTGACATCACTTCCTGCTCTTCTTTCTGCCCGACAGACAATTCTCTTATCATTGTAAGCTCTGACTCAATCCAACTCGAAAAAAAACAAAAAACAGGAGTTTTCTGTCGGTCAGCAAGACGAATGCAGGAACTGACTTCAGAACATTTTCTGCCTTGTGGTTTCTGCCTTTGTTTTTACGCATGTGGAATCCACGCCTTAGCCACTATAACCGGCACTGGTGAATAAAAGGCGCGCTCTCCTGTATCAGCATAAGTCAAGGCCGTACATTGATCGAACAGGGGGAAAAAAGCTCCAGGAACTTTAGAAAATCAAACTAATTCCATTTCCAGCATGCAGACCGGATCTAGCACCATCGGATTATTACTTGCTCTGGTCTATGGCACACTTCCTTTGCGGACAACACTTCAACAATCAGGGGGTGGAGGCCGAGGTGAAGGAGTTCTTCGCTTCGGAAAACAAGAACTGGTACCATCGCGGGATCGAAGAACTGGCAAAAAGATGGCTTAAGATGATCCAACACAATGGTCTATATTTTGAATGTAGGCAGGTTTTCATTGTAATGTAACGAATTAAAAATAAAGTTATGTATAGTCCTCATCAGATAAGTTAAACCTCGACCTTGAAGGTCTAGGATTATTCTTGAAGCTAAAATGGGAGGCAAGAGGATAAAAAAATATCTGATGTAGTGCAGGGAAATACTAGTACTTCATCAGATTTTTTTTCATCCTCTTGCCTCCCATTTTAGCTTCAAGAATAATCCTAGACCTTCAAGGTCGAGGTTTAACTTGTCTGATGAGGACTATACATATTGAATAACTTTTGATTCGTCCTCTGTCATAAAATAGTTTGACCGCTGAAATGTAATTTTCAACTTATTTTAATTCATTCATCGGAGAGTTCGCTAAATAAAATCTGGAAATTATATTATAGAAATATTAAAAAACAATAAGCAATTACAATGAACGAAGAAGTGAACGAACAATAACTTCCCTTTACATTTACGTGGAACTGTTCTATGGTGATGACAAAGACAATAAATTTCTTAGGATTTCTATTTCGATTTCTCAGGCAAAGACATTTCTCAGATGTCCCTGTACGATTTGAATATTCTAATAGGTTTACGGCGGATTTGGGATAAAATGCAAGTTTAGCATTGGAAGGGAGGACTCAGGCAAGAATGCGGTTTCCCATTTTCGTGAGGATGGAGGAGAAAAAGCCGCGTGTGCGGTTATTAATAAGTAGTTTACAAGTTTAGAAAGGATAGGGATGTGGGTGGGATAAAGAAAATGGGGAGTGATGTCGATGAATTCTTTTAAGCTTTCATTCTGTCATGTAGGATAAAAAGGAAACAATCTGCTACGAAGAAGGAGGGTCGTAATTAAATAATCACGTGCTGCACGAGAAGAAAACGAGAGAGAGAGAGTGAGCGGGCGAAAGACGCGAAACCATTCAGATCTCACGTAATTAAAAGAAAAAAGAAAGACAGAAAGAAAGAAAAAGGCGGAAGAGAAAAAAAATCGCGAAAAACAATTTTATTTTTAATTTAGAAGAATTTATCGCCGATTATTTCTGCAAAACTGATGATGAACGAGGTGCCACCGTCGCCGTATCCTCCTCTCTCTTTCACTCGTTCACTGTGGGGAATAGAAGAAAAGTACAGAGGGAGGGGGAATGTGGCAGAGGTGGATGGGGGGGCGGGGGCGGAGGGACGGCGAATCTGGGGTACGGAAAGAAAATCTTAGCAATTACAGCGACATCGATTGTGCAAATAGAAAGGCTAGAATAATGCCAGGTGATCTCCTAAGTTGGTTGAGCTACCCCTTCCTTCACCAACCTACTCTCCTTTTAGCATTGCATTTTAAGGGGAGAGAAGAGGACTGGGAGGGAGCGGAGAAACCATGCTGATGAAACAGGAGGCAAAGGATTAAAGAAGGATCTGGGGAATTTTAGTTTCCTCCGTAAGGACAGAGCCTAGAGTCTCTCTCCTTTTCTGGATCTCTTCGGTCCTACGTTCCTTTTAACCCCTTCCTCACTAGCGTATCCCCTCCCCTTCCACTTTCCTTGGAAAAACACAAACTTCATTTCAGAATCGAGTTAAAATAATTATAGAAATGAATCTCATTTATAAAAGTAATGGAGGCGAAGCAATTCTCATTCTTAGTGCAAAAATTGTCAGAATACTTTCTTGAGGAATTCCTTTGGTGTTTATTTAATACGATAATTTGACGGATCTTCTCTTGTATGGAACAAATCAAAAACATCTAATATTCAAAGCATGTAAGAACAAATGTAACATACCCTATCTGATCAGATTTTCTTGATTTAAGCCATAGCCGAATGCCGTTTTTACTCATGGTATTCTATCACTACCATTCTGTCAAGTAGTAATAGCCGGTCAACTTATATAACATGCTTGTAAGTTGAATGCTTGTAAGTTGATTCTCCCAAATCAACAGTGGGTAACATTACCTGAAAGTGGAGAGCTACAGGTGCGGAAACACGATGTCATAGTGGTGATGGAGCACACAATCTCACCGAAGCGACCAATGTGTTTTAAGCAGATTAGTCCGTCAAAAGCGACATACCTCAGCAGAACAACTATGAGAGGATCTCCAGAAAGTTGCATGATGCATCGATCTAAGCTACAAAGTTCAGGCTACTGCCCGCAAGCCAAAGATCTCATTGTCAACGCAAAAACTCATCTTGCCTGGTACAAGGAAAGAGTTTGTAGTTTGCTGACCAAAGCAAGGTTGGAATGAGATGATGATGTGTGACAAGTCACACTTATGCCATTTCTTGTCAGATGGAGAAAGGCAAAAGAACGATATCTACCAGAGAGTGTTATCCCACCAGTGAAATTCGGTGGTGTTAGTGCGATTGTCTGAGCTTTTTTCACTCTTGGTCCACTGGATTTTACAATGAACACTCGACATCTTAGACACTTATAAGTATTCCAAATTGTGACACAAGTTCGGTGAAGAACCTTTTTTTCTATCAGCAGCATAATGTATCTTGCCACAAAATCCGAGCTGTTATCGTTGGACAGAGTATAAAATAAAATTGAAAGTTCCAACGATTATAAATTACCAAATGCCCGTGTCTTGCCATCTTTCGATAAACAGACCCAAGCCTCATCCAAGATGAGTATGTTCTTCCATTTGTCGCTTGCCAAATAGCGTTCTTACAGGTTTTCAATAAAGAAGCCGCAAACTTCGAAAAACCGAATACTGTTTTGAATTTAAGGCACACGTTTGTCAACACTCAGCAGCATATATAAGCTAGAAATTAGAGGTTATGGAGTATCTCTGCAGCCCAGCGTAGTCAACGGCAGCTAGATAAAGATGGCGAGTGTCTTGAGAACTGTACTCGAGAAGAACAGCGCGCGGTTGTAGGACAAATGACTGTCCACGGTGGAAATGCATCGCGAAATGCGTTTCCGTACACGATGAGAATTATATGTCATGGAAAGTGACGTATCCCCAATGATTTCAATCTGTATGGACTCCTGAAAAATCACGGTGGTCACCGTTTCGAAGATGATGCAGCCGTAGCCCAAGCTTTCAAGGACTTGTGAAAAGCAACGGAATAAGTGCTTGCATGTTCAGGACGAGCCCATTGAAAAATTTCAGTGCTCCGAGTACTTGTTTTTCTATCCAGTTTTGCGACTTATTTATTGAGCTACCCTCGTATACTGGAAAGATTTGAAAGACTGCCACAATCCCACAATTATTTGGACTACGATTCTTAAAACTAAAGAGTTCCTCCCAAATGCATGTAAAAATATTTTATCAGTCTTCCATTTTCTCTTTTACCTTTTCGGTGTCGAGGATGTTTAAAAACCATTGGATTTCTTTGAAATTTAACCTAGCAGGGGATCAGCCTACTGAGGTTTTGCTTGGTTTTCCAAGCTTGTTAGTAAAGGAACAAACACAAACATCCATGCAACTACCGGAAGGACTCCTAGAATTCATGAGATAGACATACGGTCGCTGCGGAGATATCTCCTCCGTCAACCGGAATTTTGGATCACTGTCCCAATGTTAATGAAGTCCCATGAAGCTAGAGCATGATTCTTAATTCCCACTAAGAAATGAATATGTTTTTTATATTTGAAAGTTCAAAAAGTTAGATTTGTTTCACGTAAAGAGTGTGTTCTGTTTTTAATGTACACTCTTTGAATTGATAATAATATTTGTTAAAAGAGAGCTAAAATTTTATTTCATCATCATCTAGCTAAAATTGAATCGTGACGAAATTTCTTTCCCGATAAAGAATGGTATAATAAGAAAGACATTTAATTAAAACGCACTCCTAATCTCTGATAGTGAAAGAGCCAGTCTGAAATTGCTCAATATGCGACGACAATAAAATACAGCTAGAGCGGTTTCCAAGTAATGAAATATAAGGTTAAATATTAAATTAAAGTTAATTAAATTTTTTTAATTAGCGCAGATTAATTGAAGCAAAATGCGCATTAAAATTAAAGAAAATACGCAAAAAAAATTAATACTGAAAGATAGTCTTTCATGTCAACGAAAAAGATAAATAAATAATAAAGGACCTATAAGTTGGAAAACCAAATCTTAATCAAAAATTGCTAAGAATTTTTTTCTTTTATTTTTAATTTAGATTGTTTTTAATTCAGATTTTTATTTATTTAAATTAGATTAAACGGAGGCCCGGCCCAAACATCGTATTTGCCGTTTGTAAATAATATTTTTTTTCAAGCAAGAAAATAAATTGTGTTTAATGTTTTCCTTCTACTAGGGTTCTTCATGAGTTTATAAACTTTCTACCTTCTTTCGCGGAAAACGGGTACCTATTTTGTAGGATTTCAGATAAATTAATTTCATTCTGTTGCTAAGAGGATTTTACAAAAATTGAAAAAAAAATTAAAGGGCTCCAAATAAGATAAAAAACAAAGGACGGATGATTACTTCATAAACAAATTCTTAGAATTTTTGCTTCAGTTTCACATGCTATTACTTTCGGATGGAAAATGTTACACACCTTAAAGACAGAATAAAAGCTTTCTGGCAATTTCCTGCGTTTTAGTAATGTTGAGTAATTTCTGAATAAATGTCTTGGTGGACATCACCAAGATTAAGAGAAGAAACAGGGAACGACCTTCCACGTGTCCACAATGTAGGTTTTATCACCAAGATTGCTTATGCTGCCTTCTCACCCAGACAAAGTTTTCAATCTAAGTTTTCAAAAAAATAGACGAACTTCTCAATCTAAGTTCTCTCACAGTAATTACATTTTACAAAAACCTTTATTACTTCTCTTCACTCCCCTATTTGTAATTCTTTTCTTTTAAGGAAAGACCAATTCTTTTATACTCGCTAATTTGAGATGTGCGCTTGTGCGATCACTGAGCGCGACTCTCCTGTTGTTTAACATGGAAGACGGTTTTAAATATTTCAGAAAACCGATGAAATATAACAGCATTGTCTGAATATTTTGTGCATTCTATAGCTTAGCAACACTGTCATCTATGGTGAACAGTTCGATATTCTCATCGAAAGTAATTGATTTCTATTCATGAAAACGCAGACCAAAATGTAAGTGATTTCTGTTCGTTATATTTTTAATGAAAAAAAATTGTCATTTGACAGATTAAAAATCTCGAATTTTCAATAGAATTCAGATTGCTATGGCACAACCATATATTATATTAGCAAACGATTATCGTCCCTTATTCATATCGTATTTAAATTTTAGTTTCAGAAGTATTGGGCGCGTGTTAATTTAGAATAGAAAACTTAATTTTGTAGTCTTTCTTCAGTGAATAAAGGTCTCTAAATTATAAAACGAAAAGTGACAGTGAAATGATCTAATTGATACATTACTCATATTTTAGACATTCATTTCTAATAAGACGAGCCCTCCCCCATGTTCGAATTACACCAAAAAAAAGTTGTGGTAGCCAAATAAAAATTAAATGCAGTTTATTCTTATAGACATGTACAATCCAAGGACGAAAGTCCTGCAACATCACCACTTTATACACTGAAATTTTCGTTTAAAAAACAAACCTTAATAAACAAGCCATAACATAAACTAACACCTAGGGAATATTGCGCATAACTAACCACTCTCACATTTCTAAATTTTCATTTTCTTTGTGTGTAACATACAAACAGAAAATATCTATATGTGACATACGTAAATCCTACAACACAGTATCTTATATATAAAATGCTAAATCCTCCTGCTCCATGCCCGTTTCCATAGTGACGAGCAACAATACAACCTTTATTGTTTCCAACTAATGAAAAAACACTGATTGTTAAAATCCAAAATTCGCAGCCAACGAAAAAAAAATCTAATCTTTTTCGTAGGCTGGTTTAAAACTATATTGTTGTCATAGATTTAACTATATGCATCTATCGACATTTAAAAAGAGCACACTAATATAAATAAATAAATAAATAAATCAAAAGAAACCCTAAGTAAGTAATTTAGCTATTCTAAATTACGAAATTCATCACATGTATACGAATAAAATTTTGAAAGCGATTAACAATTCAAGTCCCAATTAGGTAATATTAGTTTTTACATTTTATGATATGTACATAGTAATAACTTTTCAGTTGAATAAATTAATAAAAAGGAAAAAATCATACAATAAAAAAAAATCCAATCAAATAAAATCAAAAGCAAATAACAATGTTTTTTTCTCATTTTATAATATTCAGTAAATGTGTATAATAAAATTTGTTTGTTTTAAAATTAGTAGTCGTGCAATATGCCCCCAAAACAGTCTGCCGAGGAAATTGAGCAATGAGGAAGTTAAAAAAGAGACCGACGAGCCATTTTCACTGAAGAGCAAACTTTACATCTAACAGTTGTAGATGTGTTTTTGTGTTAGGTTATAACTGTCAAATTGACAATAGTGACTTTGTCACATTGTAACACGACACATTTTGACAGCGACTTTTTTGCTATTGGCAAAACTGTCAATTATCACAGTTCTGTCACAGACCAAATTTTTTCAAAGTAAAATCGAACTTACAGTTTCCACTGTTGTGGTAACCGTCGTACGCCGGACTTTCGAATAAAATCAAAAGCAAGCTGTGTCTGTCGTGAACTGTGGTGATCCGTTGTAACAAACTTGAGTTAGGAACGAAAGCCAGCCTGTCTGTTTTCCAATCCATCTTTGTCCCCATTCTCATCTATGGTCACGAGTCTTGGATAATACCGAGAGTGTCGAAATGAAATCCTGGGATGTTCGGCATGTGTAGAGTGTTCAGCATCACTATCAGAAAATCTTTAGGTGTTGAGCCATTACTTCTCCGCATTGAGAAGGCTCAGTTAATTCAGTATGGCCACATGTACGGATGCCGCAAACTGTCTTCCTAAACAGTTGCTATTTTCCAAATCGATGGTCACATAAGAGACCAAGGGGTCAGCCTAGAACTAGGTTGCTAGACTGCATAGATATTCTGGGTTCGAGTCGCTTGGGTATTACGATTGAGGAGCACCTGATGGCGGAAAATCTCGAGTGCTGCCCCCGCGATCTTAATGGATAAGTATAAGGGTCGTACAAAGGAAAACGAAAATTATTTATTTTATCCAAAGTGTATACGAGGAATTTAATAAAAACTTTCCAAATGCGTTAAGGCATTTATCCCACTGTGTAACAAGGCGTGTAATTCCTTTATGGAAGAAGTCTTTCGGTTGAATGTAGAACCATTCCAAAACCTCTTCCTTCACTTCATCGTCCGACTGAAACCTGTGGCCTTTCAGATGTTTCTTCAGATCCCCGAACACGTGAAAATCACATGGGGATAAGTCAGGGCTGTAAAGTGGATGCTGCTTTGTAATAAAAATCTTGCAACATAATTTGTAAAGTCCTTCAAAAAACTGAAAAAGGTTGATGGCTACCTGATCCCCAAAGCAACAATGGGTATAGCTCATTTCTATAATAATATTCAGGTAAAAGTTAGCAAGTGTTGGTAATATTCATTGACTTTCACAATGGTAACTATTCGTCTTCCCATTGCAAATGATTTTCGAAAAATAATTTTCCGAAAACATCAAGAATGTATCTCAAATAACTAAATAGCCAAGAATCCATCGTGCTAGAGTTGGTAGAATATTGAAAACATTCCAAGATACTGGAAAGAGTGATGTTAAACCTCGGTCTTGTCGCTCAGGAAAAACAACACCAGTCAAGTACAATGTGCTAAGAAGTATAATTAAAATTTCCAGATACAAAACCGCCAGAATGATAACCAATGAATGGGCTAACATTATTAAAAAAAAAAGTGTTTCTGTGAGATTAACACGCCAACGATTGCAGGAAATGAAGTATGCTTTCAGAGTTGACAAGAGGAAACCATTGTTATCAACAACAATGAAGAGAAAACGTGTTAAATGGTGCCATACATGTATATCGTGAGTGGGACGTTCACCAATGGCATAAAGTTATTTTCAATGACGAGACACGTGTATGCCTGTTCCAAGATGGAAAACCGAAAGAAAAGAGAAGAGCTTCTACCAAGTTGTATCTCCAAAACTGCTAAGCATGCTCCTGGTTTGATGTTGTTTGGGAGTATGACAAGTGCCGGACCAGGAAGTCTTCATATAGTGGACCAAATCATAAATGCAACAAATTACATTAAAATTTTGGGTGATCATCTTATCCCTAAAACTCTTTCCTGATGCCAATTTTATTCACCAAAAAGAAGGAGCTCCCGCACACAAAGCAAAAAAAGCAATGCAGTATTTTGAAGAGATGGGTGTTGAGATCTTAGAGTGGCCAGGGAAGTCACCGGATCCCAATCCCATCGAAAAATTTTGGGATATATTGAAAAAGAAAATAAAGACAACAAATCCCCAAACAGTCGCCGATTTAAAAGCTAGTGTACAAAATTCATGGTCAGAAAAAACTCAAGAGGAGTGCCAATCTCTGATAGACTCTATGTCAAATAGAATTGCTGCTTTTCTGAAAGCGAAGGGTGATGCCACAAAATATTAAACCTCATGTTGCAAGTCTTTTGTCACTGTGTCCTTAGTTGCAAGATGGATAGTTTCTTTTTCAAATGTTTTGATCAAACAAAATGTATACTTAGTTACTTATAAATAAAAGATTATTCAATAATCTCTTAATAACCAATATGCTTAAATTGTTTTGTGAGATTTTTTGTTTGAAGAGTAAAATTTGCGAACGAAACGCATCATTGTGGGAAAAGTGGTGATGTTGCAGGACTTTCGTGCTTGGGTTGTAGTACTCTGTGTTGCTCGTTTAAATTGCTCAAACATTTAAATTACTTGTTTTTACAAAATCCACGATTTGACAAATACCTGGGGTTTTCATCTGTTTACTGTAACCATCTGTTAAAAATTACAATAGTCGTGCGACAATGATACATATTATCTGAAGACACTGCAACAACTTTCTAGATTATGTATTACCTTATGTTTCATTCATATATTGACATGTAAGAATTACAATAGAGGTTGTGTTAATCACAGCAGTTGGAGCGCGACAAAAGTTTTCACTTTCACATAGTGAATCCAAAATGATGTTATCGAAGTGCACTGCTTGCCTTAAAAATCAAGCAGAATCTGAAACAATCAAGCATGAAACGTCACTCCAAGTTGTTTGATATATAGCATGCCATTACTTAGCATTGAATATTCCAATGAACCATATTGGTTCCACTAAACCAGGTGCCTTTAAAACAATTTTGACTATCATTTTACGTTATATACATCATGTACTGTTGTTGATAATATATGCAATCAAGCATCAAAAAAAAGCTTAGTATATACTAGGCCAACTTTTCTCTAGCTTGATTAATTCAAGTCTGGCTGTTCATAATGTTTAAATCAAGTTGTATTAAAATACAGATTGTCTAAAACAAGGCTTTACTGAGTGTTTCACTCATAACAATGCACATGGCTTACAAGGTTGATACTCAAACCAAACATAGGCTTTGCTGGAAAGCTTGGACGTAAATTGTTTCATGAATCATAATGTACCAATCAAGTCTTTTGTGGCCTTCACTGTTGCTGACAAGGATTCTTGCTTCCCACATTCCAAGAAATAGATTTGGATCTTGCCCTGGGAACGATCAAAACCAACTGCTAGAATGGGTTAACGGACTGACAGGAGTAGTGGAATGCAGTTTTAGGCTCTCTTAAACTCACCGAAATTTACCTTTCAACTTAACTGACGAATTGTGCTCCAAAATCGTTGCCAGACCCAGGGGAGTGGGTTGACTCAATGATACCGCCGACAACGAATGTCTATTTACAGATAGGCTGTTGTAACAATACGTCACAATACATCTCGCCGTGGTAAGGAATCGAACATCAAAACGGCGTTGGTTCCAAAGATCTACTTTTCTGCTCAGGACCTTTCAATTCCCATAGGAAAGTTTAAAAAATACCTCTTAATGGTAGATCAATGACACGGGCTCGTTTGGAACTATGACTCAATAGAAGGAGAATTAACAATGGCTGCATCTGGTCTGTCTCTCTCTCGACCTTCTTTTTTTGTCCACAAACTAGAAACTTCCGTAATTCCAGATTCCTTCCTTTTCCTATAGAACGGCCAACAACCAACAAAGCTCAAGCAGACGCAGTGTATTGTTACATGAGTGAATCAGCTAACGCCCGTATTCAGAATGAGAGCGCTTGCTCTTGCTGAAACCATTGTTAAGTACAAGTTCCAATAATATGGCATTTGTATTCAACAATGGTCTTGAGCAAGAGCAAGAGCACGAGCACGAGCGCTCATTCTAAATAAGGGCCTAAAGCTCGTATTCAGAATGAACGCTAATGCTCTTTCTCAAACCAATATTAAGAACGAATTCAGTAATATGGAATTTGTATTCAACAATGTTTTGAACAAGAGCAAGAGGATTAGTGCTCATTCTGAATACGGGCCTTAGTTTAGAGGCAAATCTGAAAAAGGTAAAAAACACAGACAACATTTATAATAAACAGTAAAAATGCTTATGCAGGTAGCTGTTTACACATATAAAGCCAGGTAGCTAAATCATACATCAACATCTAGATAATACACTACTTATGAGTATACATACTTTTGGATGCCCCTTAGAAGAAGTAGATCAAGCTGTTCACGCGGTCTGATAAGTCATCGAACGATATAAAAGCGCTGGTGGAGGATCGGGAGCTCATATACGTTCGTTAGACAAAACAATGAGTAAGTCGGCAGAGCTCAGTGACTTCGAACGTGGCCTGATCATCGAATGCTTCCGTTGTGGAAAATCGCTTCTTGAGATATCCGCTTTGCTACAGGTGCCGAAATCTAAAGTGTACGGAGGGTTGTTTCATGTTTATGGTGACGATTGTTAAAACGTAGTAGGTAAGGTTTGAAATGCACGAAGCTTGTGAAATTTTACACGCGAATTCGGTAACAACCGAACTTATCATTCTGTTATTCTTTTTCAAGTTTGCTGCCAAAATATCCTCAAAAATTGAATCGTTCTGGGAGAGCTACGCTGAAATTCTCGAATGCAAAAGACAAATGGATCCAAACAATCAACAGTGCTGCGCTGCTGAACGAAAAGCGCACCCCCCGTTCTTCCCATGTTTATATGGCTCTAGAGGAAAGGATATTATATCCACTAAGACAAAGCATCAAGCTGCACTGCTAGATCGACTGGCCAGTACTGGAAATTCTCAGACATTACTGTCAAATCACCCGATGCCTCTCCCGTGGTTTTTGTGGACTCGGTCTCCTTAAAAGAGCTCTGCATGTAAGATGTCCGAGAACACTTTCTAGATTATGGAAAGCCTGCCGAAAAAAATGGAACAGGGTCAACCTCGCTATTCTCCGTAGAAGCCTCTTCCTCTTATAGTAGAAACAAAGACGTCGAGTGATTGCTGGAAGAAAGGGCCATCACATAGAGCATAATAGGTAAACCTACAGTAAGTGTATTATCGACAACATAAACATGAAACAACCCTCCGTAATTATAAAATGGCAACATCGAGAAAATGGAAATGCAGCAGGACGAAGTAGTAGACCGAAGTCACACTTACTGGTTGCAGACGTCAAAGAGGGTAATGCATCTTCCCAGCGGCAATGACCACTCGTGAATTTCAAAATTCCTTGGGGGTCGTTGCTTGCAGAAGGACTGTTCGTCGAGAGCTAAGAAACATGAGTTTCCACGGAAGCGCGGTCGCTCACAAGCCGAACATCACCGACGTCAATGTCAAACGATGATTACGTCAATGTCAAACGTTAAAGCAAAACTCACCGCCATTGGACTGTGGAACAGTGAAAACAGTGCTTTGAAGTGATGAATCTCGCTTCACGATCTGGCACTCCAATTGACGCGTTTGGAATTGGAGAATGCCTGGCGCACGCTTCAATTTCGACTGCATTGTGCCAACTGGCGGAAGCATAATGGTGCAGGGGTGTGTTTTCGTGATTCGGCCTGGGTCCTTTACCTCCTGTAACTAGATAAATGAACTTTGCATATTGCATCTTGCATTTTAGATAATGCTGCACTCCCAATTTTTTGGCAACGATTCGGGGACTGCCCGTTTCTGTTCCAACAGGACACCAATTTAGTCCACACATCGAAGCGGTTATGGTTTGATGACATGGGTACTCAAAAATTAGACTGGCCTTCACAGAGCCCCGATTTAATCCCTAATGAACATCTCTGGGACGAAATGGAATGCAGATTACGTGCCCAGCCAAACCGTCCATCTTCCGTAGCCAGACTCTGCAGCTCTCAGGGAGATCTGGAAGGAAATTCCAGTGACCATCTCTCAAAACATAGTGGTAAGTCTTCTTAGACGTGTGCAGGATGTGTTTGATGCAAAGGATGGATCGACATCGTATCAATGTGTCCTCAGGATTCTCTCATTCTACAACAGGGCATGTCCGGATGCTTTTGTCCACATAATGTAGACACTCCATACAATAATAACGGTATATGCCAGACACGCCTATATTATATTTTGACAAAGCTATATTAAATGAAAAGACTATCCCTCATAACAGACCAGATATCACATTTTTACAAATGAATATAAAAATTATATTCTATCCCAATAGACAAAATTTACGAAGGGTAGATCGTCAAAGTCATTAATCATACAGATCTTGCGCACAAAAACACCTTTGGGGAACCAACAGTGTATACATTTTTCCTATCGTTCTTTCTGACGCTGGGTTTATTCCATACACTTTGCATAAAATCCTGACAACATTGAATTGATTTGGCTTCCGGACTTGATTCGAATTTAGCTTTCCAAAACAAAATATAATAATTAACATTAATTATATCTTAATTTGACCTTAGCAAAGAAGTGGTATTCAAATAAAAATCTGAAGCATCCCGACAAAACAGCTTTTATTAGTTGCATATCTTTGAGTTTATTCTAATTCTATACTGGCTTTGAGCTACTGAATACTCAAGATATTCAAAAACATCAAACTTAAAATTAACAAACGAATTACAAAAACCTAAGACAATAGGCATTTATCTATATCATTTCTCTATGGTCGATCTCAAAGAGAACAATCGAGTTCCTATTCTTCTTGAACTTTTTTTTTTGTTTAAATTTAATGAAGTGTAGCTTTGTTTTAATTTATTTCCAAATAGTAATTTTTTAAAAAAATATTTCTTTTTTATTGAATCCGGCATTTCTTTTGATTTTTAATTCCGCCATCGTCCCATTATAAACCGCAACCGAAGAGATCTTGAACGGAGAAAATGGATTAGAATTTCGAGAATGACATGAGATGAGCTTGGGAACGGGCAATATTTGCCGAAGAAATGAATGTAATACGGGGAACTTTTATTTCCAATTTAAAGGCTTCCTATTTGCTTAATAAATTGCGAAGGAATGGATTTGCCCGCTTTTCCGGAGGGCAGTGTTTAAGCAATGGAAGAGCCCACTTGTGATGTCAGCGAAACGCACCAGCCTCGCGCTAATCAATTTTGACGCTTCGGTAATTGGCTGCTTGGAATCTTACCACCCGATTGGCATCCGGGCTATTTATCCACGGCGGAGGGGGGAAAGGGGACTGGAGAGAGGGGTCTGGAGAGAGAGAGAGAATTCGTCGCGAGGGGAAACGGGAAAGCTCGAGAACGAACAAGTAGAGGAGAATACGCCTCTATCACCACCACCAACCACCACCACCACCACCGCCACTCGGCTCTTCTTTCTTTCTTTTCTGTTTGGAAAAGAGAAGAGGAAATACCTTCCTTAAACTAAAGAATCCCCGATCGAAACATGGCGACTTCTATTTGAAGATGGTAATTATTCCGGATGTGATACAATCAACGATGCCATTGTTAGATCTCGCCGTATATTCAAGAGAAGTAGAAGAGGAATTAGCAGGGGATGGGATCCTTCCCAAATATCAACTCGCGTAGATAGGACTCAGCCTCTTCCTCGGGGAAATGTACAGAGCAACCGGAGGAAGAGGAAAAATAAAGAGAATGTTAAGAGGAAGGGGAGGCAAAAGAAGAATTTCCCACTTTTCTCGCTGAATGAAATTTACATTGCTTTTGAAAGAATGATTAAAACTCGTACTTTTCAGTAAAAATGTCAAATCACTTTTTCTGGTGAAATGACATAAGTAGGAAAACCCTTTACGCTTGGAAATCAAGATTACCTCATACCCCCTCCCTTCTTCTTACGTAGTGAAGCTCAAAATGTAATTTGTAGCTTTCCGAAAGACGTTTACCCAACTCTCTCATCAATCTGAGCCAGAAAGAATGATTCTCCGAGAGCTCCGTATTAACTGGAATCTTATCTACCCGCCTAGAATTCATGTGATTCGATCTAATCTAAAAAATATCCGAATTGATTGCCTTCGCATTCTGAGGAGAACTATTAAGGATCCGTGAGACAGCCGAAGAGTAAAATAAAGTCGTTCTATTTCGATTAAAACAAGATCGTCTCTCCACCATCCCAAACAAGGGAGATTAAATACATTCGATATCGAATCCTTATTTCTACTACTCTTGATTGGTCCATTCCTTTTTTTTATTCTTATTAAATAAAAAGGTGATTTCTAGAGGTAAGGTAAGAAGGTAATTTTTTATAAGTATAATTTTGAAATTTTCATATAAGTTTGGTTGTGGGGGAAATCTCTTTATTAGACTAAACAGGAAAAAATTTAACTTGGGTAAATAAATAAATAAATAGGAAAAACGAGATAATAATCCTCGCATTTTCAGACTAATTTTTAAACCCCCTTCCTTGGTATTTTAAATGACTTTATAAAGATGCTAAAGACATCGACGCCAAATTGGCGGAATAACTTTTTCCAAAATGTCTCTTAAAGCATACAGCAAAAAATGAATGATCTATTTAAGTTAATTTTAAGCGTAAAAGATTGACTATTAAAAAGCGCAATACTTAATTTCTTCAACGGATTAGCACACCTCATTCGTTGTTAAAAAATTAAATCCAATTTATTTAACACCAGAATCATTACTGTGAGCGATTTAAAGTAATTTAAGGTGTTACATCTAAATTTTGGTGTTTTTAATCTAAAACTTGAACGCCTTCGACGACAGCTTACGACCTTCGTCACTGATAAAAACGGTTTCCTTTGAGATCCATTAAAAATTTGCCAACTCACACAGGGGGAAAGACTGCTTTTATGGCTTTAAATCTTTTCAAAGATAACATTAAATTATACTTTACTATTGTCTATGATTTCAATGATTAAACTGATTCGTGATATCGCAAGCATTTTTTTTTTAAATTGCGCACGATTTCTGTAGGAAATTTTATTCCGCCTACGTTCATCTATTCAATTTTATTATAATCAGCATTTATTCCTTTGCGCTTATTTTTTTTCTTAATTCTCTTTTTCTGCGCAGTTTTAATGATGAAATTTTAATACCCAGCTATACATAATAGATGACATCTAAAAAATATCCAATAAGAGCACTATATTCCAGTGATTCCGCATACATTCAAATTTACAATATTTTTAATGAGGAACTTCATAGGAATTAACACTGCGATGTATGAAATCGACCAGTTTTTGTTAGTGCATACAGAATGTACACAAAAGAATACCGCAGCTTGAACAATTTTTTAATTCTCGTACTGATGGGGTATGAGGACATGTTATATCGGATGAAAGAAGACCTGTCTAAGTTTATGTCTAAATACGCAACTTACAGTATAAAATGCGAATGACTGAACAGGTTGTCCCCCAACGATGGTTCGGCCGCAAAGATCCGCGGGAATAACTTCTCCTATCGTCCGTTTAATAAATAACTCTGCGGATTACTTACTGTTGTGGTACACTTGTGGATTAAATTTATATAATGTTATTCAGCAATTTTATAGATTTTTTTCGTGCTATGCGAAAGCTCCGCCTGAAAACACGTAACGAGGCTTCTCTACATACACTAAGTGATCAAAGGTTTCCGGATACTCGTAGAAAACATAGATTGCGTGTCCCAATTTATATATCTAAATGTCTAAGGCAAAATAAACATAAACGCGCCTTACTGGACTCATTTGTGAGGCCGATTTCCACACCAACCCAAATCTATGTCTCATGTCCCTCGATGTCGTCAACGTCCCCTTTCCTGACACCTTGACCATCCTCGAATACCTCTTGTTTTCCTCTCCCCTTGGGAAGAACCACCCATTTCATATTGGTTGCAGTATGGGTCGCTCAACAGAGCTCACTGAATTTCAACATAGCACCATCACGGGATGGAACAAGTCTGTACGCGAGATTTATGTCATTCTGAAAATATAGAGTTCAAAGTTAGATGACGGTCAAGGAGCAATGTCAATGACAACGCGAAGTGGCAGACCAAAGAAAATAACAGACAGATTGTCAAATTCTATCACGTGTAAAACGATACAATCGGAAGTCTTCACACGAAACAATTGCCACGGAGTTCCGAAATGTCAATTGAAGTACAGCTAGAAAAATCACCATTCGCCGAGAAGTAAGGACCCTGGAATTCCAAAATCGTACTGCTACTCATAATCCCCACGTTAGCAGAATCTATGCGAAGCTATGTTTATAATGTTGTATAGACGATCGAAACTGGACCATGGAACAATGGAAAAAGGTCTTATGAATTGTCGAATATCCGTATATACTATGGAAATAAGACTGTTGAGTTTGGCGAATGACATCGAAAAAGCTTCAGGCCTGACTGCGCAGTGCCCAAGGTGAAATTAGAGTATGGGGTTGGATATTCTTAGGATATTCTCTAGGTTCGATTGGACCAATCTCCACTAGCAAGAACTATGCAACATGTCTTGACTTTTTGGACAATTCAACACTGCCAAGATTGCGGCAATAGTTTAATATTGGACAATTTCTAAATCAACATGAAAATGCTTCTTGTCACAAAGCAAGATGTGGGCAGGAATGGTTTGAGAAGATAGAGGTTTATGAAATGGACTGGCCTGCACAAAGCCATGATATAAATCCTACTGAATATCTGTGAGAAGAATTGGAGCGAAGACAACGGGCTGTGACTGAACTCATCAACGCTCTTCTGGAAGACTGGAAGGAAATTCCTGAAGCTATCTACCAAAACGTGATGGAAAATCTTCCTCGGAGAGTAGAGGCCATATTAAAACACCGAAATCTCAAACCATATTAATTTTCATGATGTCATGATTGCAATGCCGGAAACTTTTGATTAACTGGTTATTATAAACACCATTGGGCGTTAAGGAAAAAAATTCTTAAAAAAACTCACAATGTGATCTCATACTAGAATTTACAATGTAAATCATTTTGTCTCTTCCCTGTCTCTCTCTTGTAATCAATACAACAATCGGTTCGCAAAAATGACCTTTCATGCATTTAATGCATAGGAATGTAAGAAGAATCTAAAAGAAGCGGTTTTGAGGATCTATTTTCTATTTGGTAGGAGCCAATGATATTTTATTTAAAATATGTTGGAATTATTAGTTAGGAGAAATCATTTTACATGTTCTTTAATTCCTTACATGAAATGTTATCTAAAGTTTATATTGACACTGAGAGGCATACACAAACAGATTGAACACAATCTACGAATAATAAATATGAAAATCAATAATTTATTTGATGGCTTATCAGATTACACATAATACGGATATTTAATACTCTTAAATTTAATGAATCAAATATTAATTTACGTTACTTTATTATTAAAATTTGTTGAATCCCCGAGAGTATCTCAATATGATATACGGACGCAAGCTGAATAATAATCGCCACAGATAATATTATCGATGATGGTTATATGTTTTTTATATCCAGCGTCCTATTCTATCAAAAGAGGAGCAATAATAAAATTTAATTAAATGAGATAGCTTACAACAGTACCATTCAATATCTAATCTCTTTTGTTGAAAGAGGAAGGGACCCTTCGTAGCCTCCCGTTGTCAACCAACGGAGTCGAGGCAATAAAATTGTCGTTCTTAACCTGGTGGGATATTAATTTTTAAATTTATTTCATCATACGCTTCTATCTCTATCTGTTTCTGAGGGCGCTGAAGCTTTCGTGTAAACGGCGGGGTTGAGAGACGCCAAGCCAAAATAAACAAGCCGACTGTCATATCAGCCTCCTCTATCTTAGTCTTTAAATTTTGGTCGCATTGGCATTCCATATCGATTGACGTTAACAGCATGTTTATGCATTCGCTGGCTACGAGTTTTCTCCTTTGCCTGCCACGAGAGACAAGGTTTTTATGGCTACTTCACAAAATACAATAAACGTTTTCCCTTCTCCCGTATTACCCTCCTCCCCTATCTTTATCTTCCTTCGCCTCCCCACACAATCTTCTTTTTTTTTCTGAAATCGTCGTGTTCCACCAATTATAGACTAAATCTATTTGGCTAAACTAAATTATAGGCTTCGTGCAAAATTAAAGCCTCGTTTGAAAAAAAAATTATTTCTTGGACGTCCCACTATTACACGCAACTAATATTTTAATTTGATATTAATGAAGTTTAAAGGTACATTCCACGGAAAAACGGTTCTATATTTTATTTTTGCATCATAAAATTAATCAAAGGTAATAAAGTATATATCAATCAACTTTTTTTCAATCACTTTTTCGAATTCCCCTATATATATTATTATGAAAAATGCCTCCGCAGATTGAAAATTTGCCTCCTGGTCTCTTTTCTGCTCTCGAAGAAATCATCGGAACATGAAGTCATTCTCTGCCGCGAGAACCTTTCGATTCTAGTCTCGAACGACTCTACATACCCTAAGATTTCGCTAACCTGTTTTCTGTGCAGAATGCTCTTAATTTGTTCGTGTTTGGAAACGTAAATATAAAACCTTATAGATATTTTGGCAGTCTTAACCAAAACGAACCAAGACGATGGCCGAAAAGCTTCCAAGCTTCATAGCGTATTTTTGTATCTGTTGGAGCACAAGCAATCATTTAGTGAACGGGCATGCATAGGGAAGTGAAATTACAGAGGGATGAGTACGTCACAACTAAACAATTTGCAAGCGTTATAAGTCTATGAGAAACCCCGCTGCCGTGTTCGGTTATGTTCTATCTGGTGCGAACGGTGTCGAACTATGGCTCTGCATCGCGGTTTCCATTCAATAAGACTTCGCCGCAGAGAATTTAGGTCGATCTGTGCCCACCCCCTCTTCACAGGCTTTCCATAGGCCGTCCAATGTACGGGGTCGTCTACTTCCAAGGGCGCGTTTCAGCAGTCCAAAGCCGCAATAATCCATGGGGGATGCGTCTGGAGATTTCACGGGCATGTCTTCAAACGGAATTGAATGTATGCCCGTCTCCTGTTCCAGTGTTCGCAAATGGGCAACCGTTGACTTGGACGTATGACTCGCAGCTTTATCCTAATGCACCCATACCTGGTTTCGGACGCTTAAACAGCGGGAGATTTTTGTGGATTATGTCGCGTACCGTTGACTGTGATACCCCTACCTTGTTTGCGACAGCCCTTTGAGTTTTGGGATTTTATGCCCGCTTGACTTTGGCTACAACCTCCGGCGTTCTTCTTGGAGTGGGTCGTTTTCTTGAGGGTCCAGGTTCGTCCAACGTTGCTGGTATTGCGGTTTTTCTGTTTTTACTTAGTATGTTACAGATTCCTGTCTTCTAAATGGTGAGATCCCTGGATTTGCGTTGTTTTATAATCATGGAATAGGACCACTTCGCGCGGAAAGTGCATTTATATATCCTTCCTAATATCTATCGATTTTTAGCGGCATTCTCGCAGCTAGCGTTTGTACAACGATTAAGAATGATGGAGAATTTGCATATTAAATCGTTTATTGTAACGTACTCAACCCTCTGTATGTTTTCAAAATTGGCGGGATACTATATTCTCCCTTTATTGGTCACAGCAAAAGGTTATAAGAAGTAACCATCAAACTTTCCTCTCAAAGGACAGTTATCAGAAAACATAAACATATGCCATGAAGATGGCTTTTTTGCCGTCCACTTTATTCAGAAACGGGTATTAGAAATGTTCTAAGTTTGCTTGTGTTTGGCTACAATTTTATATTTAAACCGAATCTTCAGTATTAGACAACAAAATTTCATTTGTCAACGACCAAGGGTTGAATTTCAATACAGTATAAGCAATCCCTGCACTTTCGTCCATGATTTGCCACACAATATGGCATCTTTGTGCAGACGACTTCAGTCTGAAGTTACGAGACAACTCTCCAATTCAATGATTCCTGGCTTCGGGTAACACCTCCACATAGTCTGGGTGATCCCGTTTCAGCAGCTCAAATGCATAGCGTAGAAGTTGATGTAGCATTTAATTCCGATGACAGCCACTGTCTATTGCTATCAATCACTATTATCAAAATTCCATTTATTATTACTATCGTTCTCGTTTCCGTACTAGTATTCCATTGCGATGCCCTGTATCTCCCCTGATGATCCAATAGCGTGCGATAACATTTGTTGCAACATCTGACGCCACTTATTCGTATTAAAGTAAGTTTCTCCAAACGGAAATTTTTTCAATAAACAGATAAAAACAAATCAACTCTTCAAGTAAATATCTGTGTATTTATATATCGAATACCATAGTAGACCATAACTGTAAAACTCAGTATGCTATTTAAGATGAACAGTGTTACACGCTTCTCAAGAGCTATACGCAAGAAATATACACAGTCCACCCATATTATTATGACCAAGTTAGCCGGCTTAGGGGAAATTCAATAAGATGCTAGTATCGCATCTGTCTGTGCATTGGACACTAGTAGGAGAGAGTCCTAAGATCTTTTCCATCTATTGATTCTACCGTGACTCATCGGAGAATGCAACCGCTTACCAATCAAGAGAGGTAATGCAAACTGTACCGTTTCTGCCGATGTACAATTCCTTTGTCAGTATGGGTTCATGTGATCATCCGTCTGTTTCGGAGCCCCATACGCAACAGGATTTTCTGTTTACTGATCTCGTTGACCATTATTGTTCATTTGGACGGTGAGTTGCTCAACTTTTGCGTGTCGGTCGGCCTGCTCACATCGTCGCAGTATATCACATCAAGGCGTGTGGTGCGCTAGAGTTTCTATGCCATTTATTCGCAATGATGCCGTTTTTCCAGTCACGGTACATATTTATGATAGCAGCACGGAAACAGCTCACAAACTCCACAGTTTCGGAAATACTGTCACCGTTGGCTCAAAGGACAATGATCTGATAAATCGCTCATTTTACCAAAGAGAGCAACGACTGACATATGTGCAAAGTACAGTCCTCTCACCTTTTATGCCAACCAACCAAGCTTGTGCAATGTGTCTTTTTCTTTATTTGCTACATACTGCTAATGGCAAAATCAATTTGATATGAGCCAGATGTTGCCCTTAGTACTTGGCAAGCGGGACAACTGCCTGGAGTTCCACGCTTACGGACTTCCGTATTTTCTAAAAATTAAAACAATAAAGCTCAAAATTATTTTTGTGGAGTACTCAATCATCCGTGACGAGAACCCAAGTGATAATGCCCCGAAAAAAAAGGGTCTTGAGCGGTCGAGATCTCGTTAGAGATCAAGGAAGGCTAATGAACATACGTTTAATGAGTTTGGCAGCTTCAGAAGAAGGTATTGGATGAAATATCGTCTCGTCTGAAAAACCAGGTTTACTGTTTACATCTTGTGGATGACCGTGTGCATCGTTTATCCTGGGAAGGGATATCATCATTCAATACCTGAGAAAAGGGTTGAAATGTACTGGACATCATTAGGAAATCAGCGCCTTGCTTCACCCATGGATGATCCGAGAATAACTGGTGATGATATCAAAGCGTTTCTGCTGAAAACTTGCATTTTTTGCGACTACCAAGAGATGAGACCTCCCAGTTGATTTCAATCAATTGCTTATCTTTAATTTACTGCTTAATGATATTGTTTAATTTTCTAAATTTTAAATAGTTTTTAGTCTAATGTTTGTATTATAATTTTCCAGAAATTTTATCATCTGGCATGTTGATACTAGTCATAGAATGTAGAATTTATTCATTCTTAAAATATACGTTGAATTTATTGTAGTTCAGGAAACATACGAAAAGCTTAGCATGCCAGATGAGATTATGAAGCCTCGGTATTGTACTTGTGCCATAATAGTGTAACTATCAACTGTAAAATAAATTATAAATACAAACTGTATTTATAAGTTACACTTAAGAGAAATCGTTTCGTAATTTTCCTGTACTATCAGGTACGATTGCATTTAAAATGAACGCATCAGCAATCTTTAGTAGGAACCCAGACAGAAATTAATATGGCGAAAGGGCCTCAGTTCGATTAATTAAGATGAGATTTTAAGTAACTGTCTTAACGTCCATGTGAAATTAAATGCCAATTTCTTACAGGCAACGGAATGATGGAGAGATAAAGAGGAAAAGAAGGGATGGTGTGGTAAAATTTCGATTGAGGTATTTGACTTCTGATGTCATTGAACTGCTAATGAAGCAATCTCCCGGTGTCGTCATCTGGCTTTAATGACCATCATGACACTTTGAGAATTTAATGCCTTCCTTCTCTTTCACTTAATAAACTCGGATTTCTCTTTCTCGCCCCCTTCTCCTCAACCAATAACCCATGCAATTGGGCTCAATTGCGACATCGCGCCTTTAACAAGTTTCCGGAGAGATCGGTTTGCTACCCTCTCTTGCCGGCCCTCAAAACTCTTCACCTTCTGCTCTCGATCCAAAGTACAATTGCGCAATCCTTCTTTCCTTCTGGGCGAGTTCCTATTGCAAACGTGTAACAGTGATAGCCATAGAAAACTCTCTACAATTGCTACTTCCTGTACTAGTTAACTGATTTCGGAATAGCTACTTAACAACCAATTCACGAGTTCTTGGGAAATAGAGACAACTAATGAAAAGTTGTTTTCTTTGAATGTCTTTCATTCTAAGAAATGGCAATAGCTAAGTGAATTGCTCGGTATTAAGTTTGTTGGAGAGGAATATCGCCTGGATTGTGTTTAATTATTCGATCTTGATGATTCCATTCCTTGATTAACCATCTAGAAAGGTTCTAGAAATTTTTTGGCGTCGACTACAAAGGTCATTTTGCGCCTTTTACACAAGTTATAACAGTACGCAGCCCGGGACAAACACAAACATCCATGCCCACGGCGGGATTCGAACTCGCGGCCAGGCGGACTCGAGAACTAGAAAGCCTACGCCCTAGCCCTCTCGGCCACCTGGCCGGCGATTAACCATCAGAGGAACCATTCATTGCTACATCATCGCTACATTAGATCAAAGAATTTGACAAGATCTTTTCGATCCCAGCCCTTTTGATTATAATTTATAGTATTCTCTTAACTTCATCATCATTTAGTATGGAATCATTGTTTTTACAATTTAACATTTTCTCATACATTGAGTGACCATTTATAGAAACTAATAAAGATTTGATCCACCTTTAGCTCTGATCAAAGCCGTAATTCTTCTAAGCATAGATTCCAGAATCGTTTGGAACGGTTTCGTAGTAACATTGGTTCATTCGCTGACTTAACAGCAGTCCAATGAATCTTTCCATATCGTCCACATATGCCCTTTCGAGTTGAGATCAAGTGACTGAGCCGGCCAATGAACCACGTGGAAGTCAGTCATGTTTACTGAACCCATCTGAGACCAATCAAGCGGTATCCGGACAATTGCCCCCCTGAACAATTATTAGAATATTACAAACCACTGGTTCAAAATATTAGAATAATTTTCATTAGTAGTTGACTAATCCAATAATGACACTTAAAAGCATAAATATTTAAAATTAATGCAAAATAGAACACATAAATTAGTATTCAACAATGTATAAAAGTAAAGAATTTTATTAATTTTGTACTAGATACGTTGCAAACATGGGTCGCAAAGCTGACATCTCATCTGGCTTAAAGGACATCATCATTGCTCTTGAAAAATGAAATGAAAAATGAAAAACGTTGAATAACTGTGGAAAGCGACATAATAACAGAAGAAACACCTCTTATCCACAAAATATTTTTACTGGACATTTTTTTTTTTTTGTCCAGTAAAAATATTTTGTGAATAAGAGGTGTTTCTTCTATTATTATCATTGCTCTTCACAAAACTGGGTTAATTCAAAAGAATATAGCTCAACAGGCTAACTTTTCTCAATATCCATACTGAATGCGCTGTGCAATCAAATAACCGTCAACGTGGTGGTCGCGAAAACTATCTACATCACCCCGGGATGATCGACGACTACAAAGTATTATTAAAAGAAACTGTTTCAGAAGTCTCAATCACATTCATGCATAGTGGATTGATTGCATGTGGAATTCACGTTTGAGGCGTATACACAAATTGAAGTTCCAGTCAAGAGTTCCCAAAACAAAACCGCCAAGCAACGTCAAGCAAGAGTGAAATTGTGCAAAGAACGACAACTTTAGGGGCAAGATGATTGGAATGGAGTACTGTTTAGTGATGAATCTGTGTTTTGTGTGAGTCATGGAGATAAGGACTCACATGTGTGGGGCTTGCGGAAAGAAGCCTTCTCCAAATGCTGTACGAAGGTTCCGTTAAGTTTGCGATGTCAGCTATTGTGTGGGATGTCAGGAGAAGGTGTTGAGAAGCTGTGTGAGGTTAGGGAAGGGTTAACTCTGACATTTATCAAGACATTATTGAAACTTTCATTTGCCTTCCGCAGAGGACTTTTTTGACGAGGAATTCATCTTTCAAGAAGATGGTGCATCTTAGCCACACGTAAAGAAAACAAGAGAGTGGCTCGAGGAAAACAATATTAACGTACTTTCATGGCCATCTATGTCCCCGGAGTTGAGCCCAATAAAAAATCTATGGGGAATTATTAAGAAACAAGTCCAATTGGAAGCTCCAAAAAATAAACAAGAACTTCCATCACAAAACAACGTTGTACCCAGCTTGTTAGCAATATGCCCCATCGGTTATAAGCTGTAATTGAAGCAAAAGGTGATGCTACAAAATATTAGAATTAATCTCCGCAACCTAATATATTTTTTTAAAAATTGTTTTTGAACGTTCATCTGAGTTATTCTAATATTTTGAACCAGTAGTTTGTAATATTCTAATAATATGAATTTTATTATTAGTTTTTTTTTACAATTTAAATATAACAGTTATCTTGAATGTTTATTTTGAAGTTTAATGATGAGACACATCAGTTTAAGAATTTATAAAAAACTTTTTATATTATTATGTAATGCATGAAATAAATCATTTTTTGTATGACCACACCGATTTTTTTATGCGTATTCTAATGTTTTGGATTTAGTTGTATACTAATTGATTTTTTAAAAAATTAAATGGCGATATGTATATTTCTTTTTATTTAAAAAATATATTGTTAGGTTAGCTAAAAAATATGCCATAAGTATTTTCTATTTTTTTTTCTTTGTGTTTTGTTTTCTACACCAGAGCTGAATGCAATTTTTAAATCATGAATATCAAAAAATCATGATGTCCCCCAGTCGTGGTCGTACTTAACCCTTAATTGTATGAATATCAAAATCATATAAATAAGGGTTAAGTCTCAATTACTAATATAATAAAATATTTCGTATATTATTAGCTTTAGGAAAGAAACGAAACCAGCTATTTTATAAAAAGCTCTTCGTATCATATGCGAATGACTTAATCAACTAGTCACGTGATTTCTGTTCAAAATAAAAATCGTCTATATTTTCCCAAGATTAAATCACTGAATACAGGGTGGCCATAATTAAAGGACTCTATTGCAAAGCTGCCTATAGGCAAAACCAGTCATCAAAACAGTGTGAAATTTTGTGGAGGACGTAATGAAGGGATGGGAATTTGTTTCAGCGAAAAAAAAAAAAAAGTTACGAATTTCGCCACCAGAGGGTGTTTTACTTAGAATACCTGTAGTAAAAATGTAAATTTACAGTGGTGGAAAAAAGTTTGAGACCACTTTGATTCTAGAAAATAATTTAATTAATTATGAATTTGTTCTTATAATAGAATAGTCCACATGTTTCTGAGCATTGTCTACAAAATGTATGTTCAACTACGAAAAAGTAAGCAAGAAATTAAAGGAAAGGCGCATTATGCTATTAGAGGGTTAGGAAATAAGTTTGAGACCAGAATGGAAAAGTCCATGCAAATGAACATACTCTGAATAATTTTATCTTTTTTTCGTATGTGGAAACTACCTTAGCATTTGCAAAGTGCATTTATCAAGATGGGTTCGGGAAAACAACTCACTGATCACCAAAAAGGTCAAATTGATGCTTTCAGACAATGCGGAAATTCTGAGCGAGAAATTGCTAGACTAATTAGAAAAATCAAAAACTGTAGTCCATAATTATCTAGCAAATCCACGTCTGTATGGAACAAATCAGAGATCTGGCCGGCCAAAAAAGCTCAGTTCCAGAACTGAAAGGCAAATCTTGAGAATGGCTACTTCTACAGGTGCCTCTTCCACCATCATTACTCTTTCATTTCATTTGTCTGTTCATCCACGGACCGTTAGAAATGTGTTATCATCATCAGAAAACTACAAATTCATCAAAATGAAAGCACGGCCGAAGTTGACAGCAAAACACAAAGAAGCCAGATTCAAATTTGCCAAGCAGTACAAATTCAAATTTGCCAAGTAGTTCAAATTTGGTGATAATCAACTGTGGAACCATGTCGCATTTAGTGATGAAAAGAAGTTTAATTTAGACGGGCCAGACGGTATCCAATACTATTGGCATGATTTGCGACAACAACCACAACTACTCTCACGATGTATTCAAGGTGGGGGATCTGTGATGATTTGGGCTTCTTTCACACAACAAGCAAAATCACAGCTAGCATTTGTTAGTCCACGAAGTAAATCGACTGACTATCAAGACATCTTGGGTAACTTCCTCCTTCCTCTTAGTGACCAGTTAAATGATCCTCAGTTCGTATTTCAACAGGACAATGCACCAATACACAAATCAGCAACAACTTTGGACTGGTTAAAATCCAACAACATTGCAGTTTTAAACTGGCCTGCCTGCAGTCCAGATCTTAACCCAATAGAAAATCTGTGGGGTGACATGGTTCGACTGGTTTATGCTTGAGGAAAACAATATGAAAGTGTATCCGATCTGAAACAAGGGATCAGTTAGCATGGGACCAAATAACTCCCGAAAAGCTTGAAGAACTGGTGAAATCAATGATAAACAGGCTTATCGAAGTAATTTCTAATAGAGGAGGTCAAACAAAGTACTAAATGCAATGGAAACCCAAATAAAAATTGTTCTCAAAGGAAAAATCATCCTGGTCTCAAACTTTTTTCCTGACGTTCTAATAGCAAAATGTGTCTTTCTATTAATTTTTCTTGACTTTTTGTTAGATGGACGCCAGTTTTTTGTTTAAAATAATTCATTTATGTTAAAATATTCTACTGTATAAATTATCATAATCAAGCAAATGTTTTTCCAGAAATACAACGTGGTCCCAAACTTTTTTCCACCACTGTATATGCCGTCACGTAGCAGCTGTTACCTATGAAACCGAGAAACATTCGCGGAAATGTCTATGCCCTGTGTGTTAAGGATGTTCTTAGACGACATTTTACAGAAGAACGTGTCATCAGCCGTCACTTCCGTCCTGTGTGGCCTGCCCGAGCCCTAGTTTTTTTGGCTTTGGGGACATTTGAAATATCTGGTAAGTCGTGACGATCCAAGAACTTTACATGATCTTAAAGACAGCATTTCATGCCACGTGCACAACATTTCGGTCACCTGTGGAACATGGCATCTTGCGATTTCAGATGGTATCTGATAATGATGGCCATCATGTGGAATATGTTAAGTTGTGCTTTACACGTGTTGAACTTATTAAACTATTGTACACGTGTAGCTAAATGTGTAATTAGTTATTAAAATGCCCTCTTGTAGCGAAATTCGTAACTATCATTTTTTTTCACTAAAGAAAATTCTCATCCCTTCATTACGTCCTCCACAAAATTTCACACTTTTCTGATGACTGGTTTCGCCTGTAGGCAGCTTTGCAATAGGGTCCTTTAATTATGGACACCCTGTATCTTACCCTTCAAAATAAATTGAAATGGTGGAAAGGTACATTCACACAGGCTCTCACTTTGTCATGAAAAAGAAAAAAAAAAAAAAAACAGTTTTTTTGGAGGGGAGATTACAGGAGAAGAGGAGGGTCATAAAAACATAAAAAAAAACAACTTTTTAACTCGAAAATGGCTCATCAGACCCAAACATTTCATTTTCAAAAATTATTCGTTTCAATCAGAGGAGTCCGCACATGTCAAATTTGTTGATTTCAGTTCGCTGGTATGAATGCTACAGCCGTTTCTCTATTTTTAGAAAAGAGTTCATATTTCTAAAAAGGCTTAACCAATTGTCATTAAAATGTCATGGCAAAGTTTAAGCAACCCTTTAAATTTGTATTAATTTCATTTGCTTCTGCTATTTGCCGTTTCGGAGAAACCTGATCACAGACGGACTTTTTTTTTTTTCAAAATTCAACTTATCTCCTCGAATCATGAGTTTTTAAGGCGATTTCAGTGAAACAAAAATTTGAGTTAGGGAAACGAAAACATAGGCCACCATCTTTAGGAAGTAGTTGGGCAATATGAAAAATAAAACCAAAATTAAGTTTTTAAAACATTTTATTAAATTGGAGCACTTGGAGTCAATTTCGGGGGGCGGGGGAGGGCACTCATCTAGGGATGCAGTTTTCTGGGGGCATTTGTCCAGGGGAACAATTGTCCAGGGGCAGTTGTCGGGGGCAATTGTCCTAGAACCGAATAAACCACGGTGACAAGGCGCCTTGTCCTGTTGAAATTTAGACTCTGCGTCATGGAACACTATAGCCATGAACAGGTGCATCTGGCATTAAGAGATGTTTCCAATGGGCCAAAGATTGGTCGGCCAGGAGAAAAGTCTTCGGATCATTATTCTACCTCTTCCCGCCTGCAAAATTTTCATTTGGCAAGGCGAGGTGCATGAATTCGTTCTCTGTAAGGTGCTCAATTTTTTGTTTTTCGGTGATGCGTATAGCAAAGGCATCGTGGAAGGTCTCCTGTTATTATAGTCAATAAGGGTCAATGTTCTTTTTGTAATACTTTCGAATGTGATTGTTTTTGTTCACTTGTACCGAACTGAAAGGTTTCGTGTTGTTGCAGACGATACACGTCTGTTTTCTGCGAGCCTTTTCTGTGCTTATTACTACTTTAATATTTTTTTTGCTAAACTTGGCATTCTCTGAACATCCGAGATACTGTTGCAAGTGAAAAGCCAATGATGCTAGCTGGTTTTGAAATATTCAAACAGAATACATCCTTCCACCCATGATCATGCTACTTTCGAAATCGTTCAAATCCTTTGTCTTCCCGTGTTTAGGTTAACAGTGCTGTCAAAGATTTGCGCAAACAAAGCAAATGCTTT
>JAHWFO010001074.1:5610095-5678668 GCA_023313115.1 Rhysida immarginata
ATTGGTTGTATGAAATAAAATGTACACGTTTCATTGCAGGCTTTGTAACCTAACTTTTTGATCATCCCTCGTATTTTGTATTTATCAAGGAGTTACTATGTATTGCCTCCACCTGATTTAAATCAAGGAGAAAAATATCACACCTCCAATCAATAAGGGATCACAACATTTTTAAGTAGTGCTTAGCACGACACTATACATTGAAACAATATGGATGATAATTACAAAGTAGAAAAGGATAGGAAAAATTCCGCGACCTGGACTCGAACTAGGGACTACGCCGTTCGCTGGCGCCGCTCTAATTAATCGAGTTACCGCGGACAGTGAATCGCCAAATTGTTATAGAATGTACATATGGACTTCTTTGAAGTCATTAAATCAGCTCAACTGGCAGAGCAGGTCTCCGATCCGCAAATCGGGAATCCTCCTTACCTTTAAATAATCAAATAAATTGATGAAAATCCCACTTAAAGAGAAGATAATGATGAACCTGAATATATTCTTCAAACATATCATGATTACAAAGTAGGGTGATTGATGGTTAAAGGGTAAGGAGAATTCCCAATTTGGTTGTCGGGACCAGCCTTGCGAGTTGAGAGATTTGGTGTCTGCAGGAAAGTCCATATGGATAATTTGTAATAGCTTAACGATTCATTGTCCGCGGCAGCTCAATTGGCTAAAATAGCGCCAGCGAAAGGCCTGGTCTTTAGTCCGAGTCCAGATTACGGAATTTTTCCTTCCCTTTTCTACTTGCATGTTTACAATATCTTCAGTCTCATCATTATCTTCTCTTTGAACAGGATGATGCCAATTAGTGATCTAGCAGTGCGGGAGCTAGCAAAAAAATTAAGGCGAGACAAAACTTATAGCTGCCTTGATTATTATGAATATCACCACATAAGTTAAAGTCTTCCTGAGGTAATAGCCCCACTTTTCCCTCCCCTTAAATTCTGCCTTGCTATGTAGAATTTACGAAAAGCATATCATATTGAATTACATTTTTTCACACAAATAGATTAGTTTCAACTCGATAGATAGGCCCACCTTCGAATGTAGCCTCCTTTCTGCTGTAGCAATTGTGCCACCACCGTGGCGGCCTCTTTTCCAGGCTCTCCTGGAATCGCTTTTTTCGAGTGAGACGCAGCTATTTGCTGTGCTTCGAAATCTGCGAAATAATGTCCTCGCAGGGGTCTTCAAGGCTCTAACAAATAATAATGGTTGAAGAGACCAAAGTCCATTCAAAGTAATGGAAATACAAGGACAACCATCTACGGAAGAAATTCTGGATAGCATCCTCAGCCGGCAAACACATGACCACAGGAGAATTTCATGAACAACTTCATTAATGGTGACCATTATTTCGCAGATTCCAAGAATGTTGTTCCAGAAGAGCCTCGAGAGAATGTTACACCGATGGGAAACTATATCGAGAAATTGTTCTTATCTAACGAGTTGGATCGAACTAAATCTGTGGGAAAAAATTAAAATGTAGTGTAATATGATAACCATTCAGTATATGATATTGTTCACGATGTGACCTTTTCATCTTCCCGAGTGTCAAAATGTTGAAGCTAAGCCCCGCAAGCCAGCATTTCTAAATAGCCAATGTAAACAATTGACAATTGCAGGTACACTGTTCAGGACTCTTCAAGAATATGTTGTGATGGGAGATCACGCTCCACACATGATATTGGACTGTTCATTTTCGTGGTGACCAACATAAATAGCCACATTTAAGTGGACATACTAAAACATTTTGGGTTTTCTTAACTCGATATATGGAAAGCGTTGAGGTAGAAGGCATCTTGTAATAAGAGTAAGAAGCTTCAATACTATGCGCAGGTTATTTACAGAGTTTTTAGGAAGTTAATAGGAGGAAACACTTTAAGGAGGGCTCCCTTACGTTAAAATTCCGAAGAACAAATATTATAGGCAAAAATTTCTTGTTTGCTCATTAAAAGAAACTGTTTGTTCATAAATGACGCCATGCCTTAAATAAGACAACAATTTTGTATTTTTTATAACATTAAACTCCATCATTCATTCTGCGGAGATCCCGTGCCATTATTATTGTCACTATTATTCACACATGACAAAAGCACGTTCGTTCACTCTAGCTGCAGTTACATTGCATCGCATAAGGTTACATAACCAGTTAATTAGTTTTAATTATCTTTCACAATAACATCATTAGCTTTCCACTGTTGATCGGCAGCAGACGAGGGGAAAAAAGGGTCGTCAGCGCAAATAGGATACGAACTCATTTTCTTAATGACTGACTGCTGTGTCCACGAGTGATTTTCTCCGAAACTGTATTCATAACTACCATTAATTATTTAAGTCATGTTCAGAGAGTTTATAACATTTTACCGATGTTGCAATCAAAGAGTGCTTTTCAAAATTAACTCAATTAAAGCAATCGCATTAGAAATAAAAGTTAAACGTAAACACTCATCCACTTCGGCTTTTAATTTCTGTTGACATTCAACATTCAGCACTTTCAGTAAATTAATGGTTAGGATGATTTACTTCACTATCTCACATCACAGCATCAGATAACGCCTTTATTCGATATTGTAGTAAATCAGTAGATCCCAGGTTTTGTTGATGTGCAATCCGATTGGTCATTACAGGTATGAACAACAGAAAGCAATTTCGAATCCTATAGATTTTAAAAAGACTAAGTTTGCCGTGCGTTTAAATACAACTTAAATATGCACCTACCGACGCCGACAGAAAAACATCTTAAATTACTCTGTACTAATTTATTATTAAACTGCTTCTTCCATACAGAACTATGCTTAGAAAACTAACCAATCTTAAGAATCTAATTTGTGAAAAAAGATAAAAATCCTATATTGTTATTGCTAATCTGATAATACTTATTTTTGTAACCTACACAAGGAAAAAAAATTAACTCAATAATACTTTTGCTAATTATTTTACTAACATTTTGGAACAATTAACTAACATTTTATTAAATTCCTATTTTAATACTTAATCTTAACTGTATGGGATATTAATTAATCCTTTTATCAGAAATTAGATTTTGGAGGTTATGTGCTGATCCATTTGAGGCCTGCGTACAAAAACTATATACATTGTTATATCATCATCATACGGTCAAATTTAGGGCTTATTACACTGTACAACATGAAAAATATCCTTTAGATGAAAATATGTTTCTCTTGTATATTTTTGGCTGAAAATAACGAATCTGTAATTGATTTTTGCTTACCACGCACCATTTTCCAAAAAATCCACATTTTTAGCTTTTTACGCATCTACATTGTAGCACATATAGAAGCGCTATGCGACCAGTTCCTCATTCTGAAGATCTCCCTATACCTACAGTTCCAGATAAATTTACTGTTGATTCAGAGGAAGACAACTCCGATGACCCAAGCCATCAGGATCCTGACTTTCAACCATCTACATCTATGACATGTTCACATCATGAAATCACACAGGCAGAGCTTAACGATGGAATGGAAGTATGCTAGCCGAACATTGCTGGTCTGTTATCAAGAACACACAACAGATGCCTACAAGAAGAAACGGCCAAAAAAAATCATTTTAGTGTTTGTGTTTTCTATAATCAAGCCTCTGTTACATTTCTCTGAGAAGTGGGTCTCCTACAAAAACGGTACGTGATGGACCTTTTGTTTACACAGAATCACATAGTTTCATTTAAAGGACAAAATAAAATTCAAACTTGTTGTACAGTGTTATTGGTAGAAATACAATTAACAATAGCCGCTTTAGTGCGATGTAACAATGTATGATGTTTCTGTGCACAGGCCTTGTGTGTAGGTGTTGTTGTAGCGCACCCGGCGAATTGATTATCGCATCTGTATAATAAGTAATCTGTAAGGATACTCTGACAATGCCTCTCTCATTATTGCACAATTATCAGCTTCTCCCAATAGTAAGCATTGGCAAGAACCATGTTAATTAATAAAAGCGTTAATAGGATAATATTAACTCTTCTTCTTTATTGTAGGTGACGTAGTTGTAAAGATCAGAAGCATACGCCGACGACATACAGAGATATTACCATATACTCCTATTTAAAATTTATGAAACGCTTCTGATCTGAACAAGTGTTTTTAAGCAGTATATTACGGATTACTTCGGTAAAATTACTTTATCGGTGTTAATTAATAACAACGTGTAGAACTTAAAGAATCTTGGAGCAGATTATTAAATTTTAATTCATCACCACAATTCCAAAGTCAAAGAGAACATCTAAAGCAATCAAAAGAAATCGTCCGATGTTCTCATAAATTATTTGCAACGGCTGTCGTTTTCTAAGTTAATTAATCTAGGCCTAAAAGTTTTAATTAACTTTTTTAATTAAGTTTCGCATAATAATAACAGGCCAATACATGCCAGCATTTTCATTCTCTCTTCACATTTCCTAATTGAATATATTTTTTATAAATATGAAAAGAATTTGTTTCCAATTTTTAAATTTTATTTATAGTTCCTTTAAAAATTTTTATTTTTTACCCTATAAAAGTAGTCTCAAGCTTTTTTTTTTAATTTTAAAAATCGAGATTCAATATAATTAAATGGGATCCTATATAAGTCGATTTATAAGCCTAGCCTCTCGGTAATTTTAATTTTGTAATGACAATAACGAAGTTAATTTTCTGGCCCTCTCCCTTCTTCTGTTCCAGTCTGACTTCATTATTGAAATTGCTTTCGACAGGAAGAAATGAATGAAAATCTCTCAGTCTAATAGACGCCATTAATATTGGGTTGACCGACCCGCCCTGCTACAGCGAAGGCGCACGGGCCTCGCCACAACGAACGCGGAGAAAATGAAATCTATTAGACGACGAGGAGTGGCGTTGCGCTTTCGCATAAGGGAACCCCAACTGGAGGATCCATCGAAAGAAGAAGGGCAACCAAGTGTGGAATTAATGACCACCAGGTTTCCTATTTCAAACGAGAAAACGTTTTAGTGCCTTATATATTTTATGTTCCGATAAAACCTGATTTTTATTGTAAATTTTTCGGATCAGAAGAGCGTTTTTCATATCGCGCTCTCCTCCTATTCCTCCTCATAAAGAATAGTTGAAATAAAAGCAAATCATTTTACGGTGCCATTATCCTAAATGGTCTGGTTATAGTTTATTCTTATTTAATAAAAATTTAAATTAAAACCATATAGAATCAGCTAAGGCGAATTAAAAAGTGTCGTGGATAAAAATGTGGTTTCTTCATTAATCCCGAAAAAAGGTGAAATTATTAAAAGATTTATGCCTTTTTCTATTTTCTAACAGTAATATCCAAAGATAAAAAAGCGACCTGCTAAGACTTTTTCAGACGTTTCTAAATACACGGTCTGTATAGGCAATAAAGTAGCAGGCAATCAATCGTTCGTGGCCCCGCTCGGCGCATAAATGAATTTGCTCGTGTGCGTAGACAAACAAAATTCTTTAGCGGAATTTTCATTTAAAGAAGTTAATTGGATCGGGTTCTGCCCGTTCTCTATTTTCTAGTATGGTGCATCTATTTCAGGCGATTGCATTTATTTCCAAAGCAGAGTTTAAAACGAAGGAAAAACTCGTTGAGGTAACGTAGCTGACGAGGGGAAAAAAAATAAAAAATTCCAATAGGATTTTCTGCTGCAAAGAGCAAAGATGGCCGCTGTTCTTCTCCGCTGCTGTGATTGGGTTTCGAGGTTATTATTGCTAGACAAAATCGTTTCTTTTCCTCCCTTCCTACCCCCTCCTCACCCTTGGTCCTTACAGCGAATTTTTCGCTACAACGAAGTAGTAATTGCTTTCTTTCATCCTTCGAATGATACGTTGAATTCAATTAACCCAATACATAGCTGAGCTGCTGCCCTACAAGCGCAAGGACTTCTGGGAAAAAAACCTTACCCCCAAAATTCCCCCCCCCCTCCTCCTCCTCCTTCAATCTGTGGCGCTTTTATTTATACATTCCTATTCAGTCAAGAAAATTTCTCAAGACTTTCGGGACAAATATTAAACGAACTAACGTTACAGAGAACACGAAATTAATAGAAATGACGCGTTTTCTTTTTATATTCCTCAAAAAGAAAATTTCTTTAATTTCTTCCAAAATGATGAGTGGACACAGGTGTTAATTACAATCTTGTGCAAATCGTATGCGACTGTTAAAGATTTGATGGGTTCCTTTTAAATTCCAAACATATACAGATTTCTTGGAAAATTATGGATTCAAATACTCCGTTAAGAATTTAGTTTATAAATTAAACGAGATAAATCTGGAAATATGGAAAATCTTTTTAGGCTAATGTCACTTATAATTTTGGATTTCTAAGGATCATTCTCTTATGAAATTTCCGTTTCCTCCAATTCCGTATGACTTTTCATAATGAAATTATGAACGGCCGCCTAATATTATCATAAATTTACCGTCACATTCCCTGGCGGCGTGACCACAGATGCAGCGCCAATCTGACAACCAATCGTCTCTGATCGGGCCTTATTTCTCCCTAGTCCTATTTTATAACCATCCCACTTAGAAAATCCCCCTCATCCCTTCCCCATCCTTCAATATTATTTTTTCTCTCTTCATCTGTGGACCAATCGTCTCCCAATGTTACTTCTCTCCACGCATCCGTTTAAGGAAACTTTTTGTATTCCATTAGGATTCTAAGAGCAAAAACCATCTCCTCTGTTAACGGGGACCGCATTTCTTCTTCCCTCTCATCTCTCTAATTCCCCCCTTCTTTTATCCCCCACCCCCACCAACGGGCCGCTTTTCTCTCAACCGCGATGCTTCTGTAACAAGATTGAATTGGGCTGAGGAAGAAAAAGAAAGACGCCACCCCGGAATATGATATTTTCGGGAGGTGGGAGGCAGAATGATATTTGTCGGCAGGTTCAAACCTAGGCCGCACCGAGCAGACGTTTGCAATATCGAGAAGGGAAGTGTCGGTGTGGTGGTGTCACGTGTTGCGTCGACTTCGTGGTGGTGGTGCCAGGGTAGGTGTCGGAATTTTCTCCGGGGTAGCCTCCTGAGGAGGAGCCCCTCTCTCCCTTCAAAACCCCCACGTGCGCATCCCCCCACAGAAAACAGTAGCGCGAGAGCGAAAGATCGTCTTTTATTGTGAAATGGGGGGAAAATCCAATTCTTTTACTTATTGTGCTTTGGCGCGTGAATTAAAACAATAAGTTTGAACGTGAGCCCGTTCCCGGTATTAGATAGAAAACGGGTCCCGTACCACCAAAATTTGAACTCTTTCCCTTTCTCTCTCTCTCTCTGAAAGGAAATTGCGTTAGAGAAATCGTCATCGAGGAAAAAATCATTATTGCCAAACCGCACGCAGCTTGTAAACAAAATATCCTTGGTGCGTTTTCTCGTGCGCCGTCGTACGCCATTCGTCTCTTCCCCTTTCTCACTCCTCCTCCCTTCCTTCCTTCCTTCCCATACCCTCTCTTCCTCTTCTCTCGTTCTCTCTCATTCACTCGGTCTTTACCTGGGAAGAAACAGAGAACAATTTCACCGGTTCATTTTCGGTAGAATCTTCCCGAATGCATCGAAAACCATTTATTGTATCAGAAAAATAATAAACACACCAATATTAAAAAATTGCTTCCAAATCGTTTATACCCTGGCGTCTTCGACTCAAGTCAATAATTATTTTCTTACAAAAGCAGTTATACAATTTATAAACTTTTCTTTGAAGTTTCTCCAGAACGAAACTAACTTGACGGTCTTACACAAATCGTAGTGGCTTGATTTTAACTTTTCTTAAATTACAATAACCAGAATTCACAGAGACATTTTAATTTAGAAAGAAATTCTTAAGTTCGAATTCGGCAAAGAGCATTTTACCTAGGCTATATTGTCTACGCAGAACGCATAAAATGGACAATAAAATGCAAAACCAACCACTTCGTACAAACAGTTAAAAACACTGTCTTTACCTGGTCAAAACTACACCACAGTCCGTACACTAGACCCGATTGATAAGGTCAAATTTTTTCTTACCAACAATTCCCTGTTTCGTTTGGTGTTTATTCACATTTTCCAGCACACGGCTAGAGAAACTCCTAGAAAAGCTAGTGGAAATTTTACATGTTAATACTAGAGACTTCATTAGCACAAGTTCGTTCAATAACTTCTTCCTATTCAATAATAAATACTATAAGATGAACAAAGGCATCCTTATGAGTAGTTCGATCAGTCCTTTCTAGCAAATCTGTACATCATCCACTTAGAGCAAAAGGCTAAGGCTACTTTGCCGTATTATACAAGGGTAGGATAAATTTATGTTAATGACATATTCGCTGTCTTCGATAGAGAGCAACATTTGGACATTTTCTTCTCTAGTATCAATTACCTGTCTGGCTCGATCTCCTCTTCAGTTGAGAGAGACAAAGATATAGGTCTATCCTAATTGGACTCGCTCAGTGAGAAAAACCGTGGAAAACTTCCACGACTTTATATTAACTTTAATAAAATTCTTATCACAATTAGAACTTATCACTAGTCGTGTAAAGAGAAGGGAGAGGGACGAAAAACTGAGTAATTGTAATCATTACGTTTAATGCACTTGACGATAAAATTTTACAAAGTATTTAACAAAATTATAGGAAAAATATTGAGGTTCAGCTAATATCGGATTCGTTCTAGTCCTGTTCGGGATGAAGGCCTCAATCACTATTTGCTGAAACTGCCAATAGCGTCGAGTTCCTGGGTTGAATGCCACCGCTATTGAAGGCGGCGGCGACCCCTGGAGGGTTTATTGGATCGTTGCCCAGTACTGTAAAATATATGAAAGAATGCACATATATTAGTTGGCTCCAACCAAAAAAAAAATAGTAAAGTTTCTGAAGCAATGAAATAGGACCGCTTCTAGTTCTTAACGAGGACAGTTTGGATTAAAGAGAAAGATTACTCCACAACTTAACGAAACTAATTGTTCTTAATTCCACTAAAATTAGCCCTAATAAATATTGTCCACAGTAGCCTGTGCCGGGGACGCTAAAGCCGAGCGCGGCTCGCAGCTCGAGATCTCGGCCGGGCGCGCGCTCTGTGTCCGAATACAAGCGGTCTGGGGCGCTCGGTAGGCTCACTGCGTTGCTTGCAGATGTCGAGCTACTGAAGTCAGTCGTGGCTAACGTAATATGGTCAATCTCCTCCTCCGTCGAAGGGCGAGTCGGACTTCGGACGTCGTTCCCTTGGCCAGTCGATTCTCTCGTGACGTGATCCTCGGAGGCTGATGAGCAAACGGCGGCGTCGTCGGAGTGAGAGCAGTCGTTTACCCTTACGAAGTTTGGCTGGACGGGCTCGGGTCCGTCGTCCAGCGAAGGCAGGTCACTACCCGTGGTCGATTCCGCGGGCAGCGTCGGAATACTCCCGTAATTCCTCCTTTCGAAATCTGGCGGCGAAGTGCACAGCTGAAGGCGAGTTCGTCGACCTCGCGCGGGCGTCCTTCGTCGGCGGGTATAACCTCGGTTAGAGTTCACGATAGTTCGTTTCCATGACTTAATATTAAAGTCTGAGAAATGCCTTGGAAACGCTGTCCTTTCAAGTCACAGGCCGGAGATTCAATTTCTGGACGAATAGGCCGGTCGGAAACGCTCACGCTCGAGACGTCCGCGTTCTTCACTTTTCCGAAGCCACGCCTGTCTCTCCCTCGTTCGTTTCCTCTGCTTGAGTTCGCAGAAAGTACCTTATTCATTGTACCATAATGAACATCTTTTTTCTGCTTCTCTTTTCGGCTTTCCTTCCAATTTCTTCTATAGCCAACGTGTTTCCATCCTTCTCCTCCTTTTCCTGTCCTTCCTCCTCGGTTCCAAAACTCTCTCTGTCTCTTCTTTTTCTCCGTCTCTTGCGCCTCCCCCTTTTCCACCAACTCGCGACTTGGTTTCTTCCTTCTCGCTCTCGCGCATCTTCTACTTTCTTCCCGGGGTGGCAAGGAATTCGATTTCTTCTTCTCCGAATATTTTTTTCTCTTGCTCCTACTTCTCCCTCGATCTTTCTCTCGAGTTAGATCGTCGATTTTTCCTCTTTTATTTTTTTTCCCAATTCGACGATCTGACACCATCCCCGCTGCAAACTCGCGACGAAAATTTCTATTCTTCGTTTGCGATCTTTCTCTGAAGCATCTCTGGGAAGACATCTCTTTTCTGGCATGCTTGTCTGCTATCTCCGCTGGACTTTCCTCCGGCTGCTTTGACGAGCATGCGACTACGAATTGGCCTAAATGGCGTTTTCTTCTTCGTGGATTTCTTCTTCCTCCTCCTTGCTTCTGCAATGATAAACTTTCATTATTATTTATCCTTCTACTTCTTACATTTGCTTCCTTTTTATAATGCCAGTTCTTTTCATTATTTAAATTCTCCTGCCAATGTCCTTTAGCATAAAATATCTTTGTTTTATATTTCTGTCCTTTGGCACTAACGTTTTCTCTATTCTCAGACTTATACTTAATAATTTTACCCCGTCCTTTAAGCTAGTCTTCAATTTTACTAATTTCCGGATTCTTGGATAGAAACGCCCTTGCTTCTAATTTCTTAATTTTTTCTTCCAACTGCAGTATTAATTCTAAGATGTGATTTATTTTCTTATCTTGTTCCTTAATACTACCAATTTCTCCAATTTCTCGATCTTTCTCTCGAGTTAGATCGTCGCTGTTTCCTCTTTTATTTTTTTTCCCAATTCGACGATCTGACAAAAACTCAATATTGGGGTATACAAAAGGATGAGCTGCGTCCCTGCACACTTTTCGGCTGATTCGAACCACATTTGTTGCCAAAAACTGTCAGCCTTCTAAGCAGACTAAGCACGTGCTTAGGGCCCCGTTAGACTAAGCATGTGAATAGGGGCCCCCGAATCCTCAGAAAGACAGGATTTATACTGAGAAAGGTGTGCAGTGCTTAGGGCCCCTAAAGGTACTACGTAGTCCGGCCCTGCTTCTACCATATGTACCATAGAGCCATTGCAATACTTATGGAAGAAAAATGCCGACAAGAAGAACTGTGGAAAATAAAAAAGCAGCTATGAAGAATGGACTCTCTATAGATAATGATTGACCAGATAATAATCCGCTACGGAAAAAAAACCCAAATAGATGATGACACCATCTAAATGCATAATTTTGGAATTGGGTAAACCTTTTAAAAACTGCGACCTGAGGATCGCTCCTATAAAAGTGAGCATACCACCATGAAATGATAAGAGGATCCCAGGACGAACCACCGAAGCCATACAATTCTGAATCTACCAGATTTGTCCAAGGAAATATATATAAGAAAGTAGACGCTAAATAAAAATCAGAATTACGGAACATTTCAGCCATATTAAAAATTGGAAGCTCAAAAAGGCTGCGTTTGCCAACCAGGTTTTCATAAAAAGCTCTCAACCGACAACTCATCCTCGAAAGATAATTACAAAATCCTTAGATTCTGAAATGATGCCAAAAAATTAAACTTTTTGGAAACCATGGGAATCTTGAGGAACAGACAGAGGCCCCATAGAACTATCAGAATGTTGTTGAAACTAGTGAAACGTGCCATTTAGTATTTTTTTTCCTATTTTTGTGTAACCTCCTTCTTTTGACAACCAACCCTATTTTTGTAACCAATCAGTGACAGGTTAACCTCTTCCCCACGTAATGTATAAAAAGCTTGTAAAAATTTTTCAAATTTATTTCTTACTAAACGATGGTTGCATGGTAGTCAAAATGCGCATATACGAGGGTTGGGGCATAAGTCATGGCAACTATTTTTTTTTCTTGTAGATATGTGAACGGATCACAAACGTATATGTGTCGTGTGGAAGTTCTGCAGGCATAGTGTGTATGCAGAACAACAGATGGCTCTGTGATAGCTGGTAGTAGCGCAGCGAGGGCTGTGAAATCAGTCAGTTGGTGAGTGTCGTGCGAGATGGAAGTAACCCGTGTTGAGCAGCGCGCTTACATCAAAATAGCCGTTCTCCGAGGGAGAAATGCGATTGAATGTCACAGTGAATTAGTGGAAGCCCTTGGGAATAATGCCCTACCATACCATACAGTAGCACGGTGGGTAGGAAAGTTTCAGCAAGGACGTGTGTCAACCAGTGATGAGCAACCGTGAAGGCCATATTGCCCTGTATACTACCGTAATAAACCGGACTGGTATCTTCAAGAAAAAAATAGTTGCCAAAACAACAAAAAACTTTGTGAACAAATGGATCTTTCGCAGTTTCTTCTTAATTCATTTCACATCAATGCACATTGAGACAGTTTTCATTAAAGGTGGGAATAAAAGTCAAAAACTAGTTGTTTTCACTAATTATGCTGTCCATTCATAACGTTAAGAAATATATTACAATGACAAATACTATTTAAATACAGTCCACTTTTAATAATGTTTTATTTCTATAGTCGAGTTTAGACGTTTTTAGATGTCGGATAGTTAATCTTCACTTATTCAAGTAATCTTTTATTAATATCGTGTTGAGCCCTTTTAGCCCAAAATATAGCATATATGTGATTGGCATTGATCCCACATAATGTTCAAGTGGATCTAAGTTTAGGAAAAAACAAAGAATTCAGGAGACTTGCCTTCAATTCAGTTAAATTGGATGGAAGTGATGCCTCTTTTGAATCAGTTTTTTCAAAAAAAATAAAGCTTTTGAAGTCGTTTTCGGGTCGAGAGGATTATAAGCTCTTTCAACTTGTCATGGTTAAAGATAATGCCAGTACTATTGATTCTATTATGGGCGGGTAAATCTATATGATCGGAGCGGTTTTTCATGTTATATACGTATAATATGGAATTTCCTCTGGTACTTATGTCTTTTAGCGCTGCTTTGCGGAAGGATTGCTCAAAGCTTGTGAAGTGGAGATAAGTCCTTAAGAAGGAATGTAGATGGCAAGCTAGGTTGGAGAGAAAAACTATTTTGCTGTTTGATAAAAAACTTAAAGATAAAAATTGAGTAGAAATTTCTCCCAGTTTATGTATCCTATAGTTCTTTACGAATCCGTACTATGTGGGATCACAGAAAGGATGTTGGAACTATTCCTGAACAATTTTTGCAACATTTAAAGTGCAATTGCTGTCTACGAAGCATCCGTACTTTTCTGGAATGTAACACTGCAACAATATTTAAGAAAACTTTTACAGGACTTTCTAACAATATGGATTGACTTATTCAAACCGACAAAATATACACCTAATCATGATCTCTCTTCCAGCCCTTTGAACCGCATGGATTAGTCAATCAAGGTCTATTGTGCTGATTATCACATATTTAACGTAACTCGTTTGACCACGCGACTTTTCCCAATCACTGAAATTATTACCTACACCATTGAAAAGAAATTTTCCTGTTCCGAATTCAGTAATTACTATGTTGCATGCTGCTATTAATACAATACTCTGCAATTCTGGGCGCATAGGTCGGTTTGATAAGATTGCAGAAGGGCAGTATTGAATGAATCTGTTATTCACTTAAAAGTTCTACAGCTCTTTACAAATCTTTTCAAATGACTTTGATCTTTGTCAACGCCATTTTGAACAGCAATTACTTCTTCAACGCAGATTATTTTTCCATGCATTGAACACCTTAGAAATCTCGCCTTTTGAAATTCCAATCACTTTGAGAGTTTTTGGAATCCAGGCTCCAGCAAATCGGGCACTCACAAAATGAGCCTCTTTTCAAACTTTGAAAGATCCTTCGTTTTTCCTATTATCAGAATGCGTGCTGTCAATTACTACTGCATGCAGCTTTAAACAGTTGAAGAGGCCATTCGGTTACGCTCGTCTTCACGTAATTTGCATTGATGCGCCATGAGTTGTCGGTGCATTAATTTGCATAAAGTTTTCTAATACAGTGGCCGTTTTTTATGATTAAAGAATCAATACTTGCTTTAAAAAATTCTAGTCATGCATGAATGCGTTCTTCTTCAGTTTATTTTTAAAAGAGGTATGATTTTCTTTGAGATGCTTTACCCAGATAGCCAAACTTCACGGCAATCGTTTATATTATTCAGAAAATGTTTTAATTCTGAATTTTGAAAAATTGTTTCATTTAAGAAATCCAACGGAGAGACTAACAGAGAAAGAATGCCCCCGTCAAATAAGATTGCTTCGTTTAAAAATTAAAACTTCATTCCCAAGTGAGATTTCAGCTCCTATCATACAAGAAAACATGAATTAAGAATGAATTCATGAAGTTCGTTTACATCCATGATAAAATTCCAAATTGTTTATAGTCATACGAAATTAAATAAAAAGCTCTTTAGATAGCGACTTTTAAATATTTTCTAGCGCTGTTTCTTCCTGGTTGTAATAATCATTTAAGTGAAGCACCAAACAGAAAATGAAAATAGGGAAGTTAGAAATGAGGGAGTGGAAAAAACTCTAGAATGAATTTGCAAAAGTGAGCTTTTGTAGCGAGAAGGCTTCCGACAGATTACAGTCCCTTAAGCCACGCCGGAATTCCCTAAGCATTCTGAATTTTTCTCATAATTAATAGTTCATTTTAGAAGAGAGTCTTTCTTAAGATGATTAAATCAATGAAAATTCCAAATAAATTATAATATATACAATGTGATCAAAAATCTCCGGACACTTGTACTTTTGCACTGCAACCATGATTTCACGAAAATTAATAAGGTTCAAAACTTTCTCTTTGCTTTTATTACGGCCCCTACTCTACGAGGAAGACTTTCCACCATATTTTAGTAGATAGCGTCTGCAATGTTCTTTCATTCTTCCCAAAGAATGATGATTAATTCAGTCACAGATGTTGGTCGTTGTGGCCATATACGTCATTTCAATTCAGCCCATAGGTGTTCAATGGAATTTATAATAGTGATATGCAGGCCAGTCCATTTCTTCAACCCCTGTCACCTCAAATCATTCCTGCACAAACCTTGCTTAGTTGATCTTGATTGACAAGGAGCATTGTTGATATACAGAAAAGATCCAATCCCAAACCACAATGTTGGCAGTGCAGAATGCCGAGGTAAGTTCCACACATCGTGCCTGCTGCTACTGGAACAAATTGGCCCAACCCAATTATGAAAATGAGCCCCAATCTATGATAACTTCTCCTCCGAACTTTTCAGTGGCACCTCAGATTAAGTCATGAAGCATTCTCCGGGCCTAAATTGGACCATCTGATTCTCAGACCTAAATTCGACCATCTGATTGCCAGATTGTGGTTATTCAATATTAACCAAGTTTTATTAGCAATAAAAAATCATAAAAGAATTTTGTCTATTGTTGAGTCTCAAATTCTCAAACATCAAAATTTCAACGTATAATTTTTATCTTTTTATCTAATTCCAGGATAATAAACGGATTCTTTTACGACTGAAAAAACATACTTAAGTTATTTTAAAACATTTGAACAACTCATAAAATCTAATTATTTATTAACGATTTTTACTAACATGTGGTGATAAAATAAAAAAAAATAAAGCCCTTTTTGGCTGACCAGTTTGTTACCAGCTTAACATTCAGTGAAAATATTTGTTTCACTGGAATCGACTTAAAAGGTCGTCATTCGAGAAGATACGTTTAAATTTAGCAAAAAAAAAATTCTGATATACAGGGTAGATACTAAAATGAGGGGGGGGCGCGGGGGGGGGGGGGGGGGGGGAGCACAAATCCTATCTTAAAACCGTATCAGATACAGGAAAAATACAATTGAAGACTTGTTCAGCATGGAATTCTGAATAAAAAACAAACAAACCAAAATCCGATGAACGGATCACCAACAATTACATGTTGAATTTATTAGTTACCTCCCTATGCACTTCACAAAGACTTTTGAATGTTCAATGTGCAAATTAAGAAATTACTAAAAATTGCCATAATAACATTCACTTTCATGAGGAAAAGCAAATAAAAGGCAAAGGAAAAGCAATTATGATTAACTTTGGAGTAAAATTATTTATGCACTGTGGCTGTTTGTAAATTACAAATAATTGGTTAAGCCTTTTAAGAGATTTTAATTTTTTCTAAAAATAAAGAAATGGTCATAATATTCATACTGCCACACCAAGTCAGTAAATTCGACATGTACGGATATCTCTCATTGAGGCGAATTGGTTTTGAACACAAGTTCATGAGATCTGAAGAACTACAGTATTTGGTATAGGGAGAGACTGAGAATGTTAATCGAAGTAACAGAATTCAGCTATAAAATTTAATCAAAATTTGTTATAACAAAAATTGGACATAATACTCGTAGTTTAAAGGAAATATTAATTTTAAGTCAAAGTGGGAGGCCTGTGCGATTGTACCATTCCACATTTCAATTTATTTCCTCTTGCGAATTCTTCCATTAGACATCCAATTACAGCTGACATTTTCTTCATAATTTATAATATTTTCATATCTGCAACGCAAATTCATGTTGAAATTAAGAATCGGCAAAGAACTACAAAAAGTATAAAAAGCATGCTATTCTTCATCCTTTGTAATCACGGATCATTTTCTAATCTTTCGCAAGCATATAATCTTCAGTCTGCATTGGTAAATATTAATTTAGAGTGAAAATTCATCGAGTTATTATGAATTTTATTTTTAAATTTACTTTTAAAATAAATTATTATAATGCGTTTAATTTTAAAAGCGACTTTATTTATGGAAACTCCACAAATGTCACAGATAATTTTCCTTCTGTCGGTTTAATCTTCCCATCTCGTCTATGAGTGTAAAAGAAACGGAGCTTCGTGTTCTGGCACCATCTTGTTTTAATGTCTTCCACTAGGTGTTTGATTTATCACATCAGAACTCCACCACCGCCACCCTTCTTCCCCCTTCCCTCCCTTTTATTGTAATCGTTCTCTATTCTGCAGATGTAGCGAAATGTCATATTCTCTCTCGTTTTCTTGAATTTTTTAACAGTAGCTACGTGAGACTGCGAAATGAGGCAACAGTCGAGGTCGAATTTAAAGTCAGTCATTGCTTCTGGTATCTACAATGTTATGAGAACGCAATGACTTGGGAAGTATCATATATATGAGAAGAGATGACAGAGAATCAATCAGAAGACAGTTACCTCAGTTGTAAATCTATTGTTTAAAAAGTAAAAATTCCCGAGAACTTGTTTTAATCATCAAGGTGTATATTTAAGGGACTATCTGAGTATCGCAATTAGTACCCTTTATATTCGAATGCGAATGGTCTAATGGTAATTAAACGGGCCTTCTCGAGGTTAGAACTTGTACTATATATTTGCTGTGACAATGCTCCAAACGAGTAAAAATCGAATGAAGATAAAGGAGGCGTTAGAAGCCGTCTTGTTCCTTTGCGCTACACGCGACGGAAAGAGATCGCCAAATGCATCAGAAGGGGGAAATAAAGCGACTCTTCAGCCGATTTTATTTCAGCCTCCTACAGCATTCCGTCGAAGGATTAATTAAGGAGATAAATGAGGAGAAAGAGAGTGGTTTAAATAGCAACCAAAGGAATCGCTTTTCCTTAGACACTGAAGCGAGGGATGATGCGGATATAAAGGGGTGAAAGTACTATTGGAGGAAGGGAAACGTGCGGTCATACGTGGTTGGGAATCTCCGTCGGTCGCTTCGATTCCTTCCTTAAATTTTTTTCTTCTTCCTTTTATAAGTTTTTAATTAAGTCGTTCTCTTGTGGGAGGAGGGGAAGGATGAGTGTTCCTGCATCCCAATGAGCGCCGTCCAAGGAATGGCCAGAGTCTGATTTGCACCGTCGTTTCGTACATAGGGAAACCACGAAATTGAAAATTTGGCTTTGTCATTCACGTGGCAGGTGTCGAGTTCCATTCTTCCGCTTGTCAGAGCGCGTGCATCGCCCGCTTTGGCGGATGGATGACAAATCCATTTAAGAGGGGGGGGGGGGGAGAAAAGGCTGGGCTTCTTTGGAGAAGGAAAAGGGACGACGACGACACTGAACCACGACATCCGCCCGCTGTCTTTCACTCTCTCCTCACCATTCATCCTCGACAGTAGATTTGGAAAAACCAGCAATCCCTATTAGCTATCGATGCTTTGTATCAACATTCCAATCCCGATGAACTGCGTTAAAATTATCGAATACTGGCTATTACTTTAAAGGAAATCCGAGATTTTAGTGTATTAAAGACCAACTACATAACCAGTAAACAAATACAAATGCGAAACTTACTTTCAGCAAATTGCCAATATTTACTTCGTCTGGAATTTAATCATTTAAGCAAGTGCTAAAACGAGAAAATATCAATTGAACTGAATTATTTTTCATAAATAGATATTTGCATATCCCCTTTTCTTATATTTGATTTAGAACTTTAAATTTTTTACGGTTATTATTGTGAATTGTTTCTATATTGTATTAGCAAGCTAAAGAAGCATATGTTTCTTCCTTAAGTTAGTAAATTTTCAGAACGGAATCATTGTAGGAACTTTTGTTCCCTTCCTTGTTTTTTGTCTTTTTTTCTTCCTTATTTATAAGCGCAATCCATGTTCTTCGGTTATATTTTTCGCTCTGTAAATAAAAGCGGAAAAATACTGAATCCAGCGATTCCATTAACTTACTCCGAACCATTTTGATCACTTACGAAATATACAAAATTCATACACTAAAAATAAATTCCAAATATAGAAAACAGATGGCTACAGTTGATATAAATATTTGATTCTCGTTTGGAACACAGACATTTTCTGGAATTTAATTCCTTTGAAATCTTTCGAATTTTCTTTGGTTATTTTATAATTTATATGGAAAGAATTCTAAATACGTATATACAACCACGACGAAAAATTTTATTCGATATTTATTCTCGAAAGTAAGTATGTTTCCAACTTAATATGTTTGAATAATAATCAGTTTTTAAGTTTATTTAAAAGTTGAATTTCTGTATTATTTGTTGTCGCCAATATAGTCTAGACATCTAGTCAGCCTTTTTTGTCCTATTCTGAAAGAAAAGGTTTCATTACTAAGTTCAACCTGTCTTTTCGTCATTATGAATAAGAGTAGGCATAAATAAATGATTATCACAATAGGGCATAGAATTTATGCGAAACACTCGATGACAAATTCATAATTAACTTGGCTATCAGGTCGCCTGTGTTGGGCGTAGGTGACACAATGCTTATGCCAGTAATAGATACGAAGCACTCAGGCAGTAGATTTTCCAGTTTTTCATATACGAGGCACAAAACACGCTAGGTTAGCACATACAGGGTGTTTCAAAATTACACCACCAAACTTGGCAAAACGTTAGAGGGGATCAATGTGAACATCTTTTGTTGATAACGTTTTATTCTAAAATGACTGTGCAGTCTGCTACAGTACAAAGATTCCACTGTTTCATCCTGCTTATTCGGAGTCCCATTAGCAAAAAGACAGTATTGCTTAATGCTTTGAATAATATTAATTTACCCACCACAGAATAATGGTTCATTCCTTTAAATCCATACAGTAGTATGCAGTTAGACACATGGTTAGTACAGAAAGCAGTTGTAAAGTTTAGTTGTCAATTGGAACCATTGCAAGCACAGCATGCAGACGTACTCAAATGAAGAATTGGCTGACATGCATTTCGTGTATGGAGCAGCCAATGGGAATGGGAGAGCTGCAGTCAGGCTGTACCAGGAAAGATACCCCACCAGACGTGTGCCTCACTATCAGATATTCGCGAATCTGCATCGGCGACTTCGTGAAACAGGATTTTTCTCCAGGAACATGGGCAACGCAGGACGACCACGTAACAGGAACGTAGCGCTACAGGACGAGATTCTGCAACAATTTGCTGATAACCCAACAACAAGTGTACGTGCAATAGCGCACAACCTGGGTGTGAACCACGCTTATGTTTGGAGAGTTCTGCACGAGAATTTGCTGTATCCATTCCACCGGCAAAAGGTCCAATCATTGAAGATAACTGACTTTACTCTTCGTGAAGCATTTACAACGTAGTATTTAGCACAAAATCACACGGACCCTACATTCACATCACGTGTATTATTCACAGATGAAGCCATGTTTACACGAGAGGGAATATTTAATTCACACAATGCACACCTGTGGGCCCATGAGAATCCACACGCGCGTTTCTCCGTGCATATCAACAGCGCTACAGTATTAAGGTTTTGTGTGGAATTGTGCATGAACAATTGATTGGCCCATACATGATGCCCACTTCCTTAACTGGGCATACGTACAACATGTTTCTTCAGCATGTGTTACCAGAACTCTTGGAAGACATACCACTGAGAGTTCGCCGAGACATGTGGTACCAGCATGATGGGGCACCACCCCATTTCTCCCGGGAAGTACGTGATTACCTTGATGCAAGATTTCCAAAAAATGGATCGGTCGTGGAGGTCCTATTAACTGGCCACCCAGGTCACCTGATCTCACATGTCTGGACTACTTCCTCTGGGGACATATGAAAAGTGTGGTGTATGAAACTCCTGTTGAGTCACAGGAAGATCTTGTGGCACGTGTGGTGGCTGCTGCAGCGATGGTAAACGAGATGCCTGGAGTGTTTCAGCGCATCAACCGTTCCATGTTACGACGATGTGAGACTTACATTGAAACAGGTGGTCGACATTTCAAGCACATGTAGTAATAAGACATTACTGACTTGTCTAATTAATGTTCTATGTTCAAATTGATCCCCTCTAACGTTTTGCCAAGTTTGTAGGTGTAATTTTGAAACGCCCTGTATATGTATATTGCGATTCACTTTCTACATTGCGAGTAGCTTTCTAGTGGGTCGAATAATCTTTTTTTCTTTTAAATTGTATTATATTCAATTATAAATAGACAAATATAGGGTAGCTAAAGTTTACCCATTAATTTACATGAATAACGAAACTTTTTCGTTTTAAAAAAAATGGGTCGCAACTCTAAAATTTTAAGAAAACAGTGCTTTAGTGATTGCCCATTCTATTCATGCACAATCACTTTATGTATTTGTAAATCAATAAATTGATATTGTCATCTTTTCCATTACATTTTGAAACCTCAATCATAATATAGCTCGTATTTAAGCTTTTATAAATGTGTTACGTGAAAGCTCCGCTTGACAGCAAGAAATCTAGCTTCTCTGCACAGCCAAGCGCTCTACAAAAACTTTATGATCGTTTGGTTCTAAACAGTGCATGGATTAATTGGCTTCTTAAAAGTATAACTCAAAGAAGTTTCTTAAGTATATGAACGAACAATTTATTATTCATGAAATATTTTAAATGCCGCAACTAAACAGTTTCTTGTCAGTCTATCTATTTTGTAAACCTTCAGAACCATAAAGAAGTTATGCTAACTATAGAGTAAGAAAAAATAAATAAATAAATAAATAAAAAAAGAAAGTTCGGGTAGCTCTTAGATTTTCTTTTTTTCTTTTTTTTGTAAGACAGAAAAATATGAAATTCTGACACTTTAACATTTAATATAATGAAATTCTACTTCTTTAAATGTTTTATTAGGTTGGTGCAAAATAAATGGCCGATCGCATTTTGTAGATGTAAGTGAGTCGAATTATTTCTCTACTTATACAGCCATGCGACACTTCATTTTAAAGCTGTAGTTCTTCTCTTTAAGCTGATGCTAAAGACTTGTTCAAACATCTTATGTTGTGAAAAATTAAATCAATTTTGCAAATACTGTCTACAAAAAAGATACGCATCATTTTATTACCTGATTTCATACTTTGCCTTAATGTTGTTGAAGCAACTCGAAATGTCATCAAAGCATGGGGTGACGGGACGACTTCTCAAGCAGATGGTTTGAAAATTTCTGTGGCGCCAGTACTACTGCCGCGGCCGTCCATCGAAAGTTGACGACAAACAATTGAAGACATTAATCGAAGCCGATCCGCATAAATCCACAGGAGAAGTTGCCGAAGAGCTCCTTGAAGCAAATAGCAAAGGTAAAAAAAGCTCGATAAATTTGTGCCACGTGAGCTGAACGAAGTACAAAAAAATTGCCGTTTTGACGTCTGCTCTAGACTTCTTTTGCGCAACAAGAACGACCAGTTTCTTGATCGCATTGTGACATCAGAGGCTTCAACAACAACGGCCAGCATAAGTCAATCGGAAAGGTCACATCTTGATTCACGACCACACGTCGCAATGGTCACCCGACAGAAGTTGAATGATCTTGGCTACGAAACTCTTGATTATCCAGCATACCCACCTGATCTTTCGCTAACTGACTACCACTTTTTCAAGCACCTCGACAATTTCCTGCGTGGGAGATGCTTCAAAAACCACAAACCACGACGAGGTGCTTGAAAAACCACGACGACGCGAAAACTGCCTTCAACGAGTTCGTCGCCTCCAGAAATCCAGAATTCTACGCCACCGGAAGAAATAGGCTTGTATCTAGTTGGCAAAAGTGTGTTGACTTTACTGGATGTTACTTTGATTAATAAAGTGTTATTTGAAACGAGTTATTGTATTTAAAAATAGTCACTACACATCGGCATTAATTTTGCACCAATCTGATATTTTGATATAGTAGATTAAACTTTAATTAGTACTAGGTTATCTTCAACTTAATTGTTACCAATGTGACATTTTCCCAGATGCACTGTCTTTATTATACTAATAAAGTGTATGAAAATGTCGCTTCGTTGCTTGATTTCTACTAATTCTACTAAAAAATTTTAACTGTCATATTGAGTGTGAAGAACTTTTTCTATTGAAAACTACGTAAGACCCCAAAACCACCAAAATTGACATATTTCCCATCAATTTTACGCTTACTACTCTTGCTATGACTAATTCTAATATATATGGATCTCACTGTGTGTATTGGTGTTCATTTCGCGAGAGAGCCAATTAGTTAACCGAGCGAAGACATCATCCGGGTGACAATTGCAACGTTATTATTAAATGTCTGTTAATGATAATGCCAACTTATCGGATATTTCATCATTCAATATTTATCCCTTCTTCGCCCTAAAAATTGATTAATATTACTTTAAAAGTTATAGTCAAAGAATAATTAAATGGAAACGTTGAGGATAAATTACAGTGTTTTGAACAGAAATTTATTGAACCTCAATAAGTATAAAATTAACTAGACAATGGACAATGCAATAACACCTAAAGAATCATTAATCTTTAGAATTCACAAAAATATGCTAAAACACGAGAAGAAAAACCACGATGTTTGAACACAGTCCATCGTTAAAAGTTAACAAAAAATTATAACCTGTGATTACCTAGATACCAGAATTTCAAACAAATGGATCGTCCTGCAGATTCCATTAATGGCTACCAAGGTCACCTGACATCTGCATGGGCCTCTTCCTGAAGTCTAGTCACAGGAAGATCTTGTCGGACCCATGGCATCTGTTGCAACGGAAATTCGAGAGATTCTTTCAATGTCTAGTCAATGTTAGGCCTGCATAGTCATTTCGAGCACATTCTCTAAAGTGTGATAGGCCTAATATTCTCTGATAAATAAAAATCGCCAAACGGATACCACGTCCTTCATTTGTGGTAGTCGACGTCCTCTTACAACTAATGTGCCGCGGAGTCATTTTCGACTACGAGTTTGACAAAAGTGTCCATTTATTTCTTCTCTACTTCCCTGGGAAGTGTGGGCATGGAGTTCTGGGACATCCTGTATTAAGGACCAGCGACTGCGGGCCTATGACTTTGTTAGCATGGTCTTCAAACTATGATTTGACAACATCGGCTGTGTAAATCAGAATTGTATCGTTTTGGGAAATGTCTAGCTATGTAAATCAGAAAAGCCCCAGCGGTTTTCGAGCAAGAATGTTTGGACCATGGGGTGTAGCTTGGCCGGCCAAAATTTGTATATACTCATCGGCAAAATTTGATGCTATTTGTCAAGGTGATGATGGTGCTTGCAGAATACTCCGCCATGTTTTATCGTGGGCACAAGACAGTTCTGTCGTAAGCTTGGGACGCTATTCGGCTCACGTTAATACGTCTACTGGCAGGAAACTGTGTGAAGCTTGATTCATTGGACCATATTACAGTCTTCCATTGATCGATACTCCACGATTTATGGGCGTTGCACCATTCTCTCCTCTTCTGAGCATCAATATCAGTCATCGTGGTTTGGCAATTGTAGCTAGCCCGTGATTAGTTTGCTTATAGAGTTTTATCCTCACTGTTCCTGTAGACACGGACTCTGGAAGACTGAGATTGAGCTCCGCAATTACTTTTGCAACTGCTGTTTTCATATCTGAATCACAATCCTTGTCGGTGTCCTTTTGTCTCTTTTCGTGCATGCTTATTGGTTAGCGGACAACGTTTTTCCGAAAATGTATATGCGGTTATAATCTTGATATAGTTTCTCACGGCACTAAAAATAAATTGTCAACTTCAAAAGCAACAGCTAAGCGGGCACTGATAATTTCCCCTCTTTGAAACGCAGTAATCTCTACAATATTTTGTATAGCTAGCAGCGCACGCTGAAAATGAAGAAATTGAGGCTTCCTACCTGTTAGCTAGGTATCGAATCAGAGCATAAGCAAAAGAAAATTTCCACTTTCAACTTGAAACAGGTCATCAATAGCAAGCCTGCAAATGATGGAGAGAGTTTCCGTATTTTTTTTTATTTGTTGTAACCTGTTTATTTTAAATTTATAAAACTTCAAACTCATTTCTTTAACTTCTTTTAAAGTAGATTTAATTCTTGAATACGAAATTATTATTCCAAAAACGCAATAAAAATCATATCGAACACAGGTGTAAAACAAACACGTTCATGTGAATTTATCTGATTTTAATATGCTTCATTACTGGATATTTATTAGATTTATTCCTGTCCATCTTTTTCAAAGTGCGCCCTTTTTTGTGAACATTCCATTGGTGATATTAAAAATAGTTTTTAAATAGAAACATAGAAATGGAAACTTCACTTTGGATCAATGAATCACGGTGATCAATTATCTTTAATGTAATGTGTTTTAGCAAATTTGCTAATTTTTAAAGAGCTCGGAAACGTAAACGTTTAATCCTCTGTGAAAAGCGTAACATGATTTGTGAAGATAGTCCTTCAATAAACGAATCGAACTAACAAATTTATGTTGTCGGCATCAGTTTCCGTGCTAGATTGAACACTAGTTTCAGGTATATTGTCGCTCTAGGCAACCTTTTTTTTTCTTGTCGTTAATGCAATTTGTTTAATACAACCTTTTTAGAATGTTATTTTCATATATAATGTTTTTTTTATTGATTTTCATGACTACAATCATGTTTTCCTTTGTAGCTTAACTAGATAAATAGAATAGTTAAAGCATATTTTTTAAATTATTCAGCCATTATTTAAGCTTCGGGGAGACTGGCCTAAAATGATATATCTATGGAAAAACACTTCTAATGAGACCATTTATGCACGAAACGGCTCTCAAATCACTATAATTATGTAGAATCATAAAAAGAATCCATTAAAAATTGATGTTATTGTCTGTAATTTTTTTTTAATTTCTTTTTTAAATTTGATGTACTATGACATTTTACCCAGAGGTGAAGGTAAAATGGCATGCAGTCATTTACCCTATCCAAAATTAGCAGCTTTAAACATTATGGAATTAGACTAGAACAAATAATAGGACTAAGAAAAATTGCTAAAAGTTTATTAAAGAAATATCACAGAACAGTGCATATAAAATCGAATAAAATGGATAAAATAAAAAAAAACAATGAAGTTATCGTATTAATGCTTATAGATCTATCAGTGCATATATCACAGGTAAAATTGATCTAAGAAGAAATAAAATCTTAAGCTGTAGGGCCTGAATAAGCATTTGGCATCCTCAAATAGCCTAAGAGAGCCTAGTTACACGGTTTATTAATATTTTCCTTGGGCCCTTCTTCTTAGAGTTGTACGAGGAATGTTAAACTATTTGATGCTTACAGCCACCCCATTTCTTTATTGTGAATGGCCTTCATAGCCGCTTCCAATGGTTCCTCCGTCCAGTTTTGCCGTTTGGTCTTTCTGCAGTAGCTACTCATCATTCGACGTCGAATTTATTTATTTAGTCTAGCCTAAGCATATAACAGAAATAAAAAAAATAATCTAGACACACTTAGGGTAAAATGACACAGTAAGTCGTATAGCCCTGCACCATTACATGTTATTTTACCCGATTCGTAATAATTTTAGAAAATAGCCTATAACCTGTAAACGGCACTTCTTGTTGACTGCAACTAACGCAGATTTTCTCTCTAAGATAAGTAGCTTTTACCACACTACAACAGTTTTTGAACTACTTGTTAATATAAAGGTTAATATACAATTAAGTGAAACACAAAAATTAGATAAGATGGCTACCTGACTTTTAATCGACCTTTCAGTCTCTCCCATGCTTCGGGCGGTAACCATTTTTCGCATGCGCGGTCTTATACAGGGTGATTCAGAATTCATTTGACAAACTTCTAGGGGAGATAGTGTGGGTAATTCTAAACAAAAAAGTTCATATGAACATGGGTCCGAATTTGAACGTTAACTGAGATATGAACAGAAATAAAAATGCCGCCACCAAAATCAACATATTAATAACTTATATTCTGCAACGCCTAGAATAATGAATATTGGAAGAATAATACAGTAGTGTACATAAAACTGTATACCGTTAAAATGTGATCGAATTCCAACGAGTATTTCCGAGTTACGCACTCAACATCACGTGCTGGTTAGTAATTGCATGTGAGCATGTTACGATTTTGAATATATAAATAAGACCGTTCTGTCGTGTCTGTCGTGTTATCATTAATTTTTACGTAAATATGCAGTGTAGACGTGAACCTGCCGATTTCCATCATGGGCCGTTCATATGAAGTATTTTGTTTAATGTTTTTACGTGTATATAGAGCTTTGCAGCTAAACCGGGAATACGAAAATCTTCAGTAGATGTCGTGAAGAAATGACCGCACAAATTGCTGCAGTATGAAATGCATCTGGTGGTAGAGAGTTGTACAGTCTGGATTTTTATGGTTGAGTAATCGCACAAAATCCACATAGTCATTGTAACGCGAAGCGCTGTTTGGACTTATAAACGGCTGAAAATCTGTTATTTGAAGTGATTAATCATGCTTTTCATTCTTCCAATCTGATATGCGTATTTGGCGATTCCAAGATTCAAAAGTTTGTCGAACGCTTTTTCTCGGACTGCGTTTTTTCAAACTCTTAACTCGTTTTTTCTCAGGCCCCTTAATGGTATAGATTTTTTTATGGATAGAACTCGGGTTGTCGGTTATTCAACCAAAAACTATGAAACTCGACGTTCTGAACAACTTCGTCCTACCAAGAGTGTGGCATTACGAGGTGCTACCCAAAATTTCCCGAAATGTACCTCTATAAAATACGAAACTTACCCGATCTTTTAATTTCCACCGTCACCTTCAAAGTAGTCTCCTATGGCTTCCAGCGATGTTCCCACTTCTGGATGCACTCCTGGAAGTTCCCAAGTTGGAGCATGTTTAACACCGACTTCGATTCCACTTGGATCACTTCAATTGGAGTCAAATCGCCGCCCTTTTAACCGCAATTTCAATTTTCGGAAGCGGTAGAAAACGCACGGTGCCAGGGAACAGCGGTCATGTTGTTTTTGTTGAGGAAGTCTCTCACAGCGAGCGATGTGTGCGCCGGAGCATTGTCGTGATGGAGCAGCCAGTCTTTCTTCTTCAACATGTCTGGCCTTTTGCGCCTCACGTTTTCCCTCAATCGTCTCAAAACGTCCCGTATGACAGTCCAAGGCAACACTAACATCGTGGATGGTCTGACTTCGGTTCTCTCGGATCACGTCATTGATCATTTCCAGAGTTGTGCTTGTTGACGGTCGACCAGAATACTTGTCGTCTTCCACAGACTCCCGACCATCTTTGAAACGCTTAAACCACTCAAGATGTTTGTGTTTGTCCTAAAGCTTGTTCAACAAAAGCCTCCTTCAACAGTCTGTGGGTTTCAGCCGCAGTTTTCTTCAGCTTTAATGTCAAGAATCGCAACATGACCAACCAATCTATCGGCAAAATTTCGTACCTCTTACGGTTCGGTTAGAATAAAACAATTTCGGGAAATTTTGGGTAGCACCTCGTATTACGGATATGATCATTATCTCTTACAACAAGATCGAGCTAAAAACACGATAATTAACTGAACTTGTACTTAGCTGTATATTCCAAACAAATAAACACCTGATTAATAAATTAATAGAAAATATTTTGCTGTATTTTTATTGTCTGGAAGGATCGAGCTCCCTTCCACATTGCACGGCTTGAATGTGGCATTGTTCTAATGGTCTACTCAAAATCTTCATCTTAATCCCACAGATCGCTTCCGGAATGAAGTGGAGCGAAGGATTCGAAATCGAAATCCTCATCTCTGGCAGCAGCTGTGCAGGATGGATGAAAAGCCATCCTTACCGAAAGCTATGGAAAATGGTTGAAGGTATGCCTCGACGCGTTGCTACCGCCATACAAGCAGGCGGCGAACCGAGAAGTTAGTAATTTACTGAAGAAACTGTGGTGTCCGAAATGCGTTTGATAAGATGATATACGTCCTTAAATAGGAAGTCGTGTCCGAAAACGTGACCAGCCACCGCTAGAGGGCGATGTTCGCAGGCGTATTAGAGAGGGGAAAGCGGGATCCTGACCTCACCCCCTGGATTTCTTCCTGTGGGGATACATGAAGTCCCTGGTATACGAGATACCCGTAACATCTGCCATCGATCTCGTCGCCAGAATTTTTAAGTTTGTTTTTGTTAATAAAGTCATGTTAACGTTTTTCGTGTCTCTTTTTTGCGTCGGTCACGTTGCTGTAGCACCCCATGTAAAGTTTGCAAAAGACCTTTTGGGACACCCTATACAATTAATATAGGCATTCATATCTAATTTTAAATATCTGACAGAGTTTAGATCTATATTTGACCAAGTGCCAAGAATGATTTGAGCTCATACGTAAAATGAACATACATAGTAAAGATTTAATTAGATCTAGAAAATGTAATTAAACTCTAAACTATCGAATTCTTTGCTTTCAATTATTACTATTTGAGTTATCGTTTCCCACAAATTTAATTTCAGCCCCTATCATTTCCTGATCTAACTGCACATTTCACATAAATTATTCAGAAAGAGAAATGATAACTCTAAATAAATATACGAAATTATTTAGAACTGAGAGAATTTTTTTAAATCTCAGAAAGTTTGGTAACTAATGAATTAATTTTAAATATTCATTAGAAAAGTAGAACAGTAATAAATTTGTAGGGAAAAAAGGCGAATTTCAGGTTTTAAAGAAAAATAACATTAATAAATTAACTTCAAATTCTGTTCAAAAACAGATATGCTTTTGGGACAATTTTTTTTAAATTCTGAGAGAGTGTATTCAACACATTAATCTTTGAAAGCCCATATTCATTTTATTGTCTCATATGTATTTCATAGTAATAGTAATGTAAAAATGGAGAGCAGAAATATTTATATCTCTCGTTAAATATAATGGGCATTTCAGCATATCCCTACTTTTCCATTGGCAACTGTTGTTAAGGCCAGCTGCGAATTTCGTGCCATCGGCTATTACGAGAGAGAGAGATGTAATTCTAAAGTGTCTATATTTCATGAGCAGCTTAAATATATCGATAAGTTTGAAAAGCAAACCATTCATATTTCTATGCTTTTAGCTGGAGGAGAAATAACCTTAAATTGAATATCTAAAACGCATATGCTTAGATATCGGACTTAAATGCATGTCAAAACGAATAATTTCTACATCTTAATCAAGCCATTTTAGTGGAAGGGAATAAATTTTATGCTGTTAAAAATTCACCATATTACTGATAAAGAATTTAACGGAGTTGTTATTGACATGCACATCTTTAATGCAGAAAATATCGCAATAGCAGGAGCTGTTCTCTCTCTCTTATACAGGTAGTTAGAGAGAGAACATGAGCTTCAGTTATCAAGACTTTAAGGAGTGTATGAGTTTTTTTTTTGTTTTTTTTTAAACGGACTTTTGGCATCCTAACTTTATTATCTGAACTACAATATTATACATGATTGTCCCCTTTGCTTGCAATGCACCGCTCCCATCGTTTCTGGCACTGTTGGGATGCTCACTAGAATTCCTTCTTTGGGATAGCGCGTAGCTGATTCTGCGAATTCTGTTTAATCTTATTTTGAAAACGACGTCCATTTAAAGTGGTTTTAAAATTTGGAAAGAGGAAAAAGTTTGCTGGAGTCAAGTCTAAAGAGCACAGAGAGTGGGGAAGAACGGCCACTTCTTTAACGGCCAAAAGTTTCCAATAAGCAGATATGAATGACTTGGTGCGTTGTCGTAGTTGTAAAATCAAGCTCTTGTTTTTCCATAGCTCAGTCATGGTTACATCATCATCAAGCGGCTATTGTTAATCGTATTTCTACCAACAATAAGCCCTAAATTTGGCCGCTTGATGGTGATGTAACCATGTATGCATCTTTTGTCCGCAGGCATTCTCTCTAGGAGGTGTTGCCCCAGTCCAGTCAACTTCTGCTTGGCTTCTCAGAATGGTGTTGCGTGAGCTTCACTTTGGAAGCTGTAGATCGCCAACGGATGAATGTGGAATGATGCACCAAACAACATGTTACCAAAGGTTACCATTAGGTGGCGCTATTAACAAGAGCTGAATCGGTACAACGGTTCGTTCGCTTGAGGAATAAGTCTAGTCTTATTTTTGAACAGGCCTCCCCTATTTCTTTACAAGGCTCCGAACTCAAGATTAAACTTAATAATTAATATAGAGTTGTTTCTCTTATGAGATCGTTTGCTATAAAAGGCTTACTACATATCCAAACAATTTCATATTAGTCCCAAGCCTATTTCCTTAAATGAAATATTCAATCTTAGTTCTTATTACTAAAATTAAGAAAGCTGTTTTATTTAAAATTCAACGACTCAGACTCAAAAACTGAACAATGTAACGAGAACCAGTTTAATGAATATTACCCTAATCTCACAATTAAGACTACGTTGAGATGAATCATCGTAATCAAATGTAAAATAAATTAAAAAACTTCAGCAGTAAATGTACAGAATGATCCTAAACTCCTGCAGTCTATATACCGTTTTGAAATTCAACCTGTAGAAATTTCATTTTATGCATGATAAATGGGTTTGTTAGTAAGGACGCAGTGAAACAATTCAACAGAATAATTTAAACAAAAGGTAGTCTTTGTGAAGCGTAATTTGAAATTTTCAGGTTCAAAAACGTTCAGACGGCGTTCTAAACAGTTATCAATCCCAGATGTGCCGAATAAATTAAACAACACAATAATTCACCTTCACGCGGGCTATGACCACCAAGGTAAAGTTTAGCCCAATCATATTTTGTTTGTTATTATTGGGAACCATATATCCGCTGATCAATCCAATGTCGTGTACATTAGATGTTTTAAGAGGTATTGTTTAATTATTGAGCGTATTTTGTATGATATATTATTATAACATCTTTGTTATAAAGAATATGTTTTCTCATTATTATGAGAGGATTATTACGAAGTGCGAGAGGGGATTCGGGTGAGCTTAGTTTTTTTTCTTGGAGCGGTTCTAGTATCTACATGGTTGCCCCACTAGGGACGTGAAAACCCCCTCCCCCGTGGTGGTCACAATCTCGATCATCTGATCTAATGCTTCTCGGTTTCTTCCTCTGGTCTTATCCCAGGAAATGGGTAAATGAAAACAATCCGAAAACTATCAATGCATTGAAGGAGAACATCCTTGTAAAGGACAACATCAATGCAAACATCACCACTAGTATCTTGGAATGGTTTGCTGCAAATACATGTAGGGTTATACGGGGTAAGTCCGCGGACGGGGCAAGTCCGTTTATGAAGGATATAATAAAAAGCTTCGTTGATATTTTGAGGTTTTCCACGAAAAATGAGGAGTTATACATGTGCGCCCTTACCAAAACGACTGCAACCTGAACCGTAGCATATTTTTGCACGCAGGAGGTAAGTTGATTTTTCGGTCTTTTTGTTAAAATTCATGACCATTGTTTTCTTTGTGTAATTGGGTGCAGGTACTAGGGGATACAATAATAAACATTTTATGTTGAAATAGGTTCATAGGAGTTCATTTTCAAAAGTTTATAAAAGCTCCCTTAAGTTTGTTAAATTTGAAACGTGGATGTAAATATGTTTGTAACACACGGGGGCAAGATCGTGGGGGCAAGACCGTGAATGAGCGATCTTGCCCTGTGCATAAATGATCTTGCCCCGAAGCGTTTGTGTTTCCACGTAAAAAGATGCGAGCCGAACTTCTGGATGGAAGTCCACCAGGAAGTGTAGGAGATGTGTCTGATTCTGATTACAGTAACATCAGGATATTCTTAGAACCTCTGAAGCAATTAGTCAAGCACGTAGCCCCTTCAGACACAGACCTTAAATTCGATTGTAAAAATTTTGTTTTTACATTTATTATATTGATACTGTTACATTAAACATAACCAGCAGTTTTTTATTTATTAACATTTTTTATTATCTTTTTACATGTATGGCTATATTTGCTACCGAAATATACATATTTATTAGAGAATCAACAGATTTTATTCATGTCATTTATTTAGTACGAAATTTTACAAAACATAAAAAAATACCGCACTTTTGACAAGGTAAACGTCCAAGATACAAGTTGGAAACATATGTTGCCAAGGTGACTGAAGGGGTTAAAGCCGTCGCCAGAGAAGCCTCTACTCTTACTTTTGGACAGCCACGCCACTCACATATCACTAGAGGTGATTGACCTTTTCCGGCAGAATGGTATCATTTTGTTGACTCTTTTGCCACACGGAAGTCACCGTATGCAGCCACTGGACGTGTCTTTTTTCGGTCCACTTAAGGACAATATTCAGCTGTGTGCGATAGTTGGCTTACATCTAACTCTGAAAGAGCCATAACACAATAGCATGAAACTCCCCGTGCTTCGGAGTTTGCCGGTAAGACCTACGATAGGGTTGCGCCAGTGTCGAAGGCAACAGCAGGCTTTAGGGCATGTGGCATATGGCCTTTCGATGAGAACTTTTTTCAACACGAAGACTTCCTTCCGGCAGCCGTAACGGAGCGTGCAGATGCTATTGCAGCAGGTCCACATCAGTTGGAAGAGGCTGCCGTCCCAGAAAATGTGAACACCGCCGAATGGGAACAGGATGGTCCTAATTCGTTGGAAAACATTACCCTACCTCTGCAGGTGAACGAACAGGAGTCTTTCCTAAATGAGGGCACAAATGTTGAAGCCACGGCTAAGTATGAAGTAGGTTCAAACAGGACAACTCAAAACAACGATTTAGAACTCAACAAGTAAAGGAAGACCAAAATCAGCTAAGGAACCTTCAACACTGACATCAGTTTCGCATGGCAGATCGAAGAGAGCTTTGCACTTCGGTACGAATTCCACACCAACGCCACGATTATCGAAAGCCCCGTCTACCATAACTAGTGCCGTCAGATGCCCAACGTGTGAAGAAACTTATGAAGATCCTCCATCAGAAGATTGGATACAATGTTGCCAGTGCTCTTCAATATGTATATGACAACTGCACGGAGTAGCGCAGAGAACGAACACGAACTTGCCCCAGGATGAAATAGTCTTGCCCCATGCACGGGGCAAGATCGGTAATTTTTTACTCTTTGAATTTTGTCATTTTATTAAAAATATGACTTCAGAAATAAAGGTGTCCTTGAGTATTTATCATCCGAAATGTTTTGTCTTCATTTCTAAATAATTTTTGTCACAAAATAAGAGCCAATTAATTCATAATTGGACAAAAATATGAAAACTGCGCGAACTTACCCCAACCCCCTTACAGTGCAGACCCGCTAATCCGAACCTCCAGTAATGCGAACCCTTTGTAATCCGAACACGCCTTTGGCAATATATAACAGTCGATTTACTGCGTATTCCCTAGACTTCTCTAATGAACTCGCCTCGCGTACGTGTAGTGCACGTGTTCAGCCGCATGAACAGTGCACCTTGCAGCAGGCACGTTGTCATAAGTAGTAAATTTACTACCAGTAAGCAGAAACGTACGTTTGAGAAACTCGCTAATCCGAACAAATCGCTAAACCGAACAATGCCTTGTCTGAATTAGTTCGGATTAGCGGATCTGCACTGTACTTGTGGCCGAGTAGAGTTGTGCTTGACACAGATTGGTTCTCAGTTTCAACATATGTACAGCGCCAATCCTTTATTGATATATTTCTTTGTTCAGGAGATATAACAAAATATAGGCTGCGGGACTTTAAATTCACCCCGTAGAAAAGTCCAATTTACTAGTATTATATTTTCCTAATAAATTTGGTTGTAAAAACAAATTAGTCCTTATGTTTTGCTATTTTTTTTATCAATTACCCAAATCTTTTCAATAAAATTAATGTTAAGACATATGAATAAAATAATAAGCGAAACTTCTATAAGAATATTTTATAGAATTAGTGATTTTAATGAAGCAATTATTACTAACTAACTTCAAGTGAGTTCAAACTGATATACTGCTTTCAGAAGAAATATTTGCGCACAAATTTCAAAATCTTTCTGAAAGCTAGGTTAGTTTAAGATTAACCTAAAAGATGTCATCTTAACTGATTATGATTTAAAAATTAACTTTTTAGTATTATTCTCCAGTGTACTTGAAACTAAAATTTTTTCCTATTAACCGAATTAAAAGACTTTCAAAAGCGCCCCTCCTATAATACAGTGGTGATGTTAGAGATAAAGATGCAATATTTCATTTTTAACTCGGGTCTTGAAGTGCTTTTTATTTATGGTATTAATCATTGATCACGTGCTGACTCTCGACAAGGGCAACGGGAAGTTATCAGTAACCCTCTGAAAAATGGTGTATGTTGAGTGTTCAATATGGCTGCTCCCACACAGGAAGCCATTATTTTATCGAAAAATGAGACATAACCGTCGAAATATTACAGCAAAATGTAACGGGTAAGAACAAAAAAAAAGGAGAGAAGATGAGCATAGATTTCTTTATTTCTTTGATTTAAGGCAACGGGAAAAGATTTTTTTTTTAAATTTCCTTCTTTCGCAACATATAAATCTTTTGTTTTCGTAACCAAGGAAAAGAAATAACACGACGTCACATCCTGGTACAAAATGATGGGTTCTTCACTTCCGGGACAAAACGGAAGCGAGGGCAGAATTTCATTCTGGAAAGCTTTATATTTGAAAGCATAACTTTGTTGAAAAAAATTCTTTAAAATTGAATAGTTTATCTCCAAAATTTTGACAATCTCTAAAACTGGATTATATTTAAGGCTCGCTTTATTTAGAAAAAAATATTTATCTTTCTAAACATGATAACTCGTGTGTTAACATACGAAAATAATGCTAAAGCAATCTGCATATCAGATACAAAATACATACAATTTAATCTAAACAGCAAAACATGCTATGTTCCTAGACTAGGTACGTCTATCTTCGTTTATCATGGGGGTTCGGTTCCAAAAAACAGCGTGATAAGCAAAATCGTGATAAATAAATAATAGAACCTATGGGGAAAAGAGGGTTTCGTCCAAAGACCTCCGAAGCTGCTTTCCAACTTACCCAAATATTACCACTAAATAAATTTAAACACATGTAACGATATTTAATTTTATTTATTTAATACGTATAATATGTTTAATAATTTAATGTTTATTAATTTAATATTTCAATAAAATTTTATACCTAATACATATATGAAATGATCAGTAAGTAATAAAAATCACTGTTAAAAGTATGCAGTGGCGTAGCAAGGGCAAATGGCGCCCGGGATATGGTATTCATTGTTTCGCTCCATTTTATTGTATTTTGTCGTCGCGGCACCCGCGACATCATGCCTCCCCATATCATAATACTTTCGGGATTGCTTAACTAGCTCCTGCTCACTGGGCCTAGCTTCAGGAACTTCGTCTTGCTTCCTTCTGTCACGGTCATTAAAGGCCAAATGACACCAAAACAAGTTGATTTCATATTGTTTTGAATACTTTACTGAAACTAAATATCAATTTTATTCTTTATTTACTTTCATTTTAATAGAGAAATCATAATTCAAAGGCTACTTCCATGAATATAAATTCATTTTGACGCAGGTGTGTTGCTTATGACGTCAGCTTAGCCAAATCGAGGCCGAAGAGATTTATAGAGCCTATAAATCTCGTCGGCCTCGGTATGGCTAAGATGACGAAACGCGCAGCTAACATTTTTGAATGGAGGGGACCCCCATTTCGCTTATTTGTTGCCTCTTTCTTAAAAATATTGTAACTTTTTTCCATAAAAGCTTATTGTTTTCTTTTTTTATGATACTTCTTTTTGATTATTTATTATCTCGATATCGATATTTTTTGGTGTCATTTGCCCTTTAAGTATCACTAGCTGTGCTGCCGCTCTTGCAGTTTGCTGTTACTATCGGGACCTTTCGCGACCCGTGATAACACGGATCAATCCGTGAAATGCATGACAAGGATCACAATCAAGGGTATTGTGATAACCTGGATCGGTGATAAACGATACCGTGGTAAACGAGGATAGATGTACTAAATATCAATCATGATTCGAAAAGGATATAACTTCACGGTAGATATCCTTTTGATCTCAATTTGTCGACAGCAAGGTATCGAACTAGAACAAACTGAGTCTCTTTGGAGAAACTGAAGGAACCAGGATTGCTATAATGGACCAGGTTATTAACGTTAAAAGCTACAGAAAATACACTATCAAGGATTCCAGCGATGAGATTTGCAGGAAGTCCCATTATTACAGAAGAAACCACTCAACATATCATATCAGGCACACTATTTGCACAAATATACCAAAGTAACTAATATAACAACATCTAAGATATATAAAGTAAACCACGTAACCGCTCCCTAATATAAAGTATATCCCACACATGAATTTATAGAAAATAACACACAAATTATATTTTGACAGAGCAAACTGGTAAGAGTTTTCATCATAACAAACGAGACATCATACTCGAAGATAAACGATTCAAAGTGACATTAAATATACAGCTCTCCATACGGAATCAAATGCCTGCGGGGAACCAACAGAGTACACACTTTGGCTATCATCCTTTCTGATACCGTGGTTATTCCATGCTTCTACACAAAAGCTTAAAAACATTGAATATAATAAGCTCATCAATGTATAGAACTCCATAGAAATCCACAATCTGGCTTGGGCATGAATTTTACATCTAAAGACTTTAAATTTAAAATATTTGTATAACCTTCTTGAAAATCAAGCAGAACAAACCTGACATTATCAATGACAGCATGAAATCTTCACGCATCCATTCAGCTTTCCTAAAAACAAAATTTACTGTACGGTTTTGAAAAAGAATTTATTTTGTAGTTCGTTAATAAACTTTTTTCATTGTTACAACAAAAAAATTGTAAATTAAATTTACATATTCGGTGAATCGGTGATGAGCGTAATTACTTCCAGAGCTCGACGTTGCTGCTTCAAGTGCGGCGAAAGTTTTTTTCACAAAGAAACAGAAGCAATTAGTCTCCGATCGTCGATCGTTCATATTTTTTTCTTTAGCTACCGAAGCTAATTGGATACGATGAAACAGTGATTTATGAACTTAAGACAATGAAAAGAGACAATTCTACTTTCATGTCCGCAATAAGATTCGAGTCTGTGATCACGGAATTACGTGTACGTAATTTTTTACATATTACAAACCTTGGAGGTTTTTTTTTTCTAACTGCTACCAGTAAATATATCAAAAATCAACGACCGAGCAAGCATTGCGCGAATTTATTAAGTATAAACTTACTGAATCTGCTGGTTTAAACGCTAAATATTCTCTTTTTAATACCCCGCAATAATATCAATTTATGTGATGCACCATCTTACATATATTCGCAAGAAAGAATCCAGACTTTACGTTCTGTTCCGAGTAATAACGAGTATTCTATTCTTTTCACGCAAACTTCAGCACAGATATCTCGCAACATTACGATTTATATCTTGAAATTACATAGATACACATGCTGCCAGAAGTATCCGGACACATGCACATAAAGAAACATTTTATTATGACGTGACTAATATGTCGTTGGACCTCCTTTCGCTGCAATAACAACGTGAACTTTTCTGGAGAGGCTTTCGACTAGTTTTTGATAAGTTTCTGCAGGAATTGCGTTCCACTCCTTCAGTGCGTTCCACTCCGTAATCGGCGTTCCAAATCATCCCAAAGTGCTTCGATTGGATTTAGGTCCGGGCTCATCGCTTTGTGAGCTGGGGCATTATCATATGAAACAGAAAAGGGTCTCCTCCGAATTGTTCCCACAATGTTGGAAGTACTGAATTGTGCAGAATGTCTTTATACCGTGCACTGTTCACTGGAAGGAAAGGGACTAAGTCCAAATCATGAGAAGTATTTTCAGACCATGATGCCCCCACCACCAAAGTTCATAGTTGGTACAACACATTCGCGTAGGAAGCGTTCCCCAGGCGTCCGCCAGACATAAACTCTTCCGTCGGACTGCCTGAAGGCGTAACGTGATTTATCACTCCAAAGAACGCGTTTCCACTGGTCCAGAGTCCAGATGCGTCGATCTTTGCACCACCCTAACGCATCTTTGACGCTTGGCATTGATGTTACTGTGCTGCTGCAGACGTAACCCGTAGCATGTGATTCTCTGCGGACAGTTCTAGTGCTGGCCATGTTTCCTGATGCATGTCGGAATTCGTTAGCCAGTGATTCAGCGGAGGACATCCGATTTGTGCGCACAATGCGTTTCAGAGTTCGGCGGTCCCTATCTGTTATTATCTTTGGTCTACCTGTCCGTTCTTGGGCTGTTATTCTTCCATGACATTTCCACTTTACGATTACATCATTGACAATGGAATGAGGCATATCTAGTAGGTAGAAATTACTCGGACAGGCTTGTTGCACACGTAGCATCTAATGATAGTACCGCGTTTGAAATCACTAAGCTCTTCATTACATTTCATCTTCAAGAAGTTGCTAAATAAGATTTTTTAATGGTTTCCAGCTTTAGCTGTAACGACAAATCTTTCAACATAGCAAACGCAAGGCACACTTTGGTTTATTACGTGCATAGAAAGCACACTTTTTAAAATAAACTAGCGTTATACATGTTATTTTCCACATAAAATTTAACGGATAAAATAATTAACTGCCTAACGACCGTATACGGCTTTCTCTTATAATTTTCAGAATACAAGAGGCAATCTACAGTTCCAAAATTGTGACACAGAACTGTAATGGTGTATACAGTATATGGCAATGCTTACCTATCTAGACTGCAGCCTGGATGGCGTAGGACTTCCCACTTCCAGGACTGCAGTTTTTGGGACACTGATGCAGCAACATGGGGACGCGCACTGTCATGCAGAATGATGACCTCGTCCATAGCCTTCTGCGGACGTTTTCAGCGCAGAATAGCTCGTAACCGATCCAATGTAGCAGAATAAGCAGCAGCGTTTTACCGTTTCTCCTTTGGCAATTAAATCAGCAAGAAGAACACTCTGGCTGTCCCAGAAAACAGTAACCATGTCCTTTCCTGAGGAAGGTTTTGTCTTGATTTTTTTTTGGACGGGGAGACTCAGTGCGTTTCCACACCGCATTCTGTCGCTTCATTTCAGGGGTGTAATGAAATGCCCACTTTTCATCTCCGGTGACGATGTGCTCAAGAAATGAGTGTTCCTCCTTGTGGTACCGAAGCAAATGTTTCAAACTGTATGCCTTGCGGTTCTCCATGAGCACTGGTGTGAAGTGCCTAGGGACCCATCTTGCTGACATTTTACGAAACATAAGGTCTTCGTTGATGATGTGATGTGCAGTTCCGTATGAGATGTCCACTTCCAGTGCCACTGCTAGGATCGTTACCCGCCGGCTTCGCTGAATCACTGCATTTACAGCATCAATTTTTTCCTATGCGCGGGATGTGCACGGCCGTCCAGAATAAGCAGCAGCACGCCCCGCTGTGAACTTGGGACACCAGTTGCCCACATTTGTCGCGATGAATTTCAGAAGGCTTTTGTCCCTTTGACCACAGACATCTGACCACACTCCGGATCTCTACAGTCTCGAACGTCTCCAGCTTACCCGCCATTTTGGAACAGCTGTAGCTCTGCATGCACAAAGCGCACACGCCTGCCATCTCTCGGGGATGCTCTTCAAAATGTATACACGTATAATGATTTTTGCAAATAACTGACGGTTTTGCTATGAAAAATTTATTTAATTACTCTTTGATTTCCTCTCGTATTTAAATGAAGATTTATTACATATGTTATTAATAATATCAGATCCATTTATATCCAAATCACGGCCTGAAGTTTAAAAAAAACAGGTTACCTATAAGTGATGACGCGAAGTGTTTGATAAAGCAATTTTCCTTATTCACGTTCACGTTTTGGTTTTTTACCGATGACCTAATTTTCTAAGAACTTCAGATAGAAATTTTTCTAAAAACTCTGCCTTTATCTTGCAAAGAGTGACAAAATTATAAACTGAATTTAGATAAAATTTAGCGCTGAATTGATGAGAAAACCCATCTCTTAAATTTAAGAGATATTGCAAGGGGGGTAATAGGATTATCAATGAATCTCGAGGTGAGGATGGGAGTGATGCATAGGATAGCTAAATGATGATGATATATATTTTAGATAGAAATCGACGATTTTTTGGAAAGTTTTTTCTAGTCGGCTTAATTCATACTTGTAGATATCTAAGGTGAACACTTTTCATAAATTCGCCCTGGGTCATCTTTTGAGTTTAGAATTTAATTTTTTTTTCATATTCAACATTCCAATTTACATTGCGAATGCATTTGTTTAACATTTTTTTCCAATTTTCGAGCTTTTGACACCACTGATGACAGGGACATTTTTTATCAGCAAATAAGTGCTGTACAACAAATGATGTGTACCTAGGTGCGTTATCATGGGCTGAAACCACTCTTTCTGCTATTAGTCGTGCCGCTTCCACCGAACTGCATCACGCAATCTCTAAAATTTGAATGTAGAAAAACTAGTGACAGTATAACGTATTAGTACGAAGTCAAGATGCACCAAGACGTCGATATCAATATGCAATAAGCATATTTTTTCTTGAATCTGACGAGGGTTGAGGAGAGGACGCTATATACAACACCGATGATAGCGTCTTCGTCTCCGGAGCGTAGATGAACAACCATAACCTATCATCAGTGATAATCTTTTTGAGAAACTTTTGGCCTGGTGTACAATTCTTAAATGCTTCGAGAAAACTTCGCTTGAGAGTCTCATCTTCATATCGTCAGATAGCACCGCATGAATGGATCCGTTAGAGATGGAGTCACTTTTTCAGTCTGTATAGCGGAGGACTTCCCCCAACATCTCCTGCCCATTCATAAATCGGTAAAATTCAATTATAAAGTGCATATTTATATAGTGCAATATCTTAAACTGACTACAATGTTAACAGCTGGATACTTTGGTTTATATTTTTTGCTTGCTTATTTTTTTCGAGGTATTGCATAAACAATCTCTGCGAGTAAGAAACGGTTAGCAGTGATGGTTAGCATCGACGATTGGGATATAACTAGGTTTGCGCGCAATGGATCCTTAGGATCTCGATGAGAAGCAAAAGACTAAGAAAATAAGTGCTTGCTTGTTTCTTCCCTTGTCAGGTTATCCACAATCTAGAAACACTATGGGACACTTCCCTGAATCACCAAGGCAATTTAAGTTGTGTGAAGATTATGTATTTCATGTATAATCGTTATTTCCTACATACCGGTATGTTCACATATTTCAAATATTATTACAATATGAAACAAAAATTTGTTCATATTATTACTTCACATGATGAAAAGTTCAAACAATTCACAATCAAAGAGGAGTTCATTCATCACATTGGCGCCAAAAGCTCAATTCTGCGGCGATATATTTGGCAAGTTCGGATGTAGAACTGTTAGACATCCATTCTTAACCTCTTCCACATGACGAAAGACCTGGGCTAGCATTTCAATTCCCTCATGTTCCTGGAGATTGGCCTTGATCTGATTAGCGGCGTTCACTGGGGCATTGTAATGCTGCAGGAATACATATCTTCGATTGACCAGCACTGAATAGCGGGTTATTAGGATGTCATAAATTCTTTGCAGTTATTGGGAACTGAGGTCACAATTCACAGCATGCCTTCAGAGTGTGATATCCCCTGGAAATTTCACCATCACACAACATTGCATTGGTCAGTTTCCTTGAAGCGCTTGAGCAATTTTTGAACCGTCGCGACGTTGACATTCCCTGAGCCTTCCACATGGTAGATTTAATTCGCCACTGCCCTTGCACTCAAGCCTTTTTTCCCCAAGGGTAACACAAAACTGCCCATTTTACGTACTTTTTGCCAGAAATCTTTAGCTATCAAACAAAAAAGACTCTTGAACGAAATCAATGCAAATGATATAGAAAACGAAGAGGAGAAAGTTCTCTACAAACTAAGTTCACATGCGACAGAGAATGAACGATAAAACATTGAATTACAGTTTTCCAAATATACTATAAACTACGAAGAACCAGTTGAACCTGCTAAAATACGCAGAACCTTTATTTAATCTGGTAAGTCATTATAGAAGAATGGAGAGCGTCTCGTTTGGGACAATACTTATAAATCAACTTGTTTGGTATAGTGATCATGTACTTCCAGGTAGAGCCAGAAATTTTGTTCACAAGAATGATCTGCCACTTGTTTTCAAAATTCTAAAAGTCGAAACTATATGTCAGAAAAATTTCTAAATAAAATAAATAGGTTTCTGAATCTGCTATTCTCTTTCAGGTAAAATACGTTTCTCTGGAAAAAACAGAAAAATTGTTTTCAACAGCGGTTCCAAACCAACAAATGGTAATTCTATTTAAGCAGGGAATTCGATTTTGATCAGATGTCCATTACAGGCACAAGGCTTTCTAGCTGTAGCAAAATATTTCATAGAATAAACATAGAAATTCCTTTTTTTTTTAAAGATTTAAATTGGACTTCAGAAACATTTTACCCATTGCCATTCTGTTTCTCACAATTCTGAATATTACTATATTTCAATTCTTCATGAATTTAAAAAAAAATGATTTAATAAAAAAAACTATAATTAGATTTTAATTTTTCAAACGTATTTTTAATGAAAGAAATGAGTGTTGGATTTTTTTAAAAGAAAAAAATCTATTTACTTAAAAAAGGGAGGTGGAGTACAAAAATTGATTTTTCTCTCCCTCCATTCTTTTCGTAAGCGTTCGTTTTAATTAATTACTTGGATCGCAATTCCAACTTTCTTAAAAGTTAATTAAAAACCCTAATGAGAAAATTTAACAAATGGATGAAAATAATTAATAAATTTCATGTCTATTTATTGCGAGCAAATTTTAAAGAAGGGGTTTCTAAAGATAAATACAGAAATCACCGTAAAGCCACGAGGAATATTTTTTTTTTTAGAGAAAGTTCATTCGTCATATTTATATATTCACTCGATAAAATTTCAAAACAAACGTTTGAAATACGTAAAAGAATTTATGCAAGAAAAGCGTTATCGCTCAAAGCCATTTGTATTAAGCAAGTGTGGAAAACATCGTGTGCATTTTCTTTCCAGTTTACGAATGAATCTAATTTCAGATTTTTTTTTAAAATATAAGTCAATTTTATTAATGACTTAAGGGCTCTTTTCCAAGTCGCTTCGTTCGCAAGCCTTTTTATATTGCCTTATTTAGATAAGGGTGAATGAAATATACTGAAAAGATAAAATAAATGGCTGATAATGATTCGAACTTAAACTTTTAATTGTCTGACTTTGTGCTTTTGCCCATTTGCACCGAGCCTCGCAAACTGGATGATTAGAAGGAAATGTTGTGCTTAATTAATACCCAACGTTTTCGGAGACATTCCCTTTAACACTCGTATGCAAAAATTTGTAAAATTATTGCTTTGTTGTGATTTTGCGTAAATTAAATATAAACGCTCAATATTATATTATTTATATTTCACTCAATTTCAGTGTATCCATGTTTGTTGCCTAAATCACTTTTTGTCAATTCTTAGCTTTCCTTTATTTATGATGAATCAATAAATTCAAGAGCTTTGTCTTTTTATCGTAAAATGTGAATTTATTAAGGAATTTACTGGTTATTTTTATTGTTATAAATGTTGTTTCATTAAGTGAACTTTAACAATTTGGCAACATATACTTTCGAGGGCGACACGCATTCTTCAATCACGGCAAAGCTACTATTCTGTATTCATCCGTAATAAGACTGATAAAAGAATCGCTAGTTATAGATTACAACTTCTTTTCAAATCCCAAGTCTGATCGAGATTGAGCAGGTAACGAAAATGAAGAAGAAAATTTACCTATGTTTTTATTTAATGTAACCACCACATTTGTTTTGGAAATTAAATATTAGAATATGCTAGAAGTTGAATTACGGCCAGCTCTGCCAAAGTTACGAATAAAACTCGACTTACCAGAGAGTTTGTTGAGACCTCGATGTGAATTTAGGAGTTCAGAGACTGGTTTCGGGCGATCTGAAGTTTTAATCAACTTGTCAAGTGATGTATCTGTAATTATAAAGGTTATTCCACTGTCTGTGTTGTTCCTCTCTTTTATGTATAATCTTATTATTGTATTATCTGTCTTTTCTTGCTGAAAGATGACCGCAGAGCGGTTGACATATGCATATACGAGCTACAAAAAAAAATCTTTATGGAAAAGCGGCTTTGTGTATTCATTTACGATAACTCAACCATAATTTAATACAATCAGCCCCTAGAGATATTTCTGTAGCCTGATATCAGCTCATCCGGAACTATGGCACTTTTGACAGATCGAAACGTTGCTATCAACATATCGACGAACGTGTAAATTATTCTCTTCGATGACAACAGTAATTCGGTTGTGTAAGCCGCGTTCACCCTAAATAACGTCATTGTGTACAGTATTGAAACACTTGAACTGAAAACATCTGCCTCTCGAAGTCACCAATACTAATTATGTTTTATGCTTTGTTTGAACTGACGTCTATGCAAAGGTTTCTTTAGCGCGAATCGAATCTTCTGAAGTCTCATTTGGTTTCTGCCTGCTCAATAATCTTTCTGAATTGGAAGAAAATTGTATGAAGAGAAGAAAATTGCGGATTCTCCTTCCTCTTTATCTTTCTTTCTATCGAAAAGAGGAAGGCGCCTTCTTTCACTTCTTCCTTCGAGTTATAATTTGACGGCTATTTTTTTCCACCTTCTACAAGTGCATTTCATAAGTTTAGAAAGTTAACATCCTACAGACATGAATCTGTTTCTTAATTTTTTTTTCTTCTAACAAAATGTCGAAAATTAAAATGAAACATAATTTGCATACTATTGGTGTAAACCTTTGAAATGATGATTTTTATTTTTTTAATCGAATAATTTTCTTGTCAGAAAAAAACAATAAAATAAAGCCGTTTCATAAATTTAGAAAGGCTGTCAATGCGTTTCAAAAGTTTAAAAACTAGTCACTAAACACTACTTTCCCCCAATCGTCTGGTTTCCAGTCTTTATATCGAAGACCCCACTGCACACGACGTCTACGTTGTTGATGGTTAAGATGAGGTTTGGTGCATGGGATTCGAAATCTATAGCAGAGTTCAGTTAGTTTCCTCCATGTTGTAGTTTTTGACATACTCCATTTCATTGCCAGTTCTTGAGCAGAAATGAACCGAATAGTCCCAACAATTTGTCTGAGCTGGTGATTATCCCGTTTAGTTGTTTTTTTATTTGGGTGTTCCACTTTTTGGCTTGGCCTTCAATATTTGTCCATTGTTTTCTTTAACATTATTTAGGCTTTTGCTAATAGGGGCTTCAGATCTGTGTAACTGTGTAGCAGTTTCTTTTAGCGTCTTTCCACATTTCCAGTTTTTATTTCTTCTTCAGACATCTGGCTTGCTCGACCCACTGTGTAATGTGCAGGTCATAAAAAAGGACTACCAACTTGTAAAAATATTTAGATGTGCCAAGACCGCTGTTCTATAATGGAAATTACCTTTATATTTGCATGTTTCTAAACTTTTGAAACGCATTGACAGCCTTTCTAAATTTATGAAACGGCTTCATTTTTTTGTTTATTTTTTTCTGACAAGAAGATTATTCGATTAAAATAATAAAAACCATCAGTTCAAGGGTTTATACCAGTAGTATATAAAATATATTTTTACTTTAATTTTCGACATTTTATTAGAAGAAAAAAAATTAAGAAACAGAATTCATGTCTGTACGATGTTAACTTTCTAACTTATGAAATGCCCTTGTACGTGTAGAAGCCAGCCGATCGCTTTAAACTGTCACTCAGCTGAGAGTCTATAATAAAACACTATCCTTATACCGTAAGGTTTACTGTCACCTTTCTTTCTATATTATATTTTCGATAATTTTAATACACAGCTGAGAAAGGAGATGAATGCATTTTTGTTAATTATTGCCTATTTTGATACCATCTTTCGTTTTGTACGAAATCATTTTAGGATCAAATTACGGTTCCCATATTTTTAGGCCTCATTCAACCACAATAAATTTAATAATTTAATATTGGGTGGATCTAAACTATGGATATCGTCTAGTACTTCGACATATACTTTCAGTGAAGAGGTAAATCCCTGTCTTTCGGATTTTTCTTAGAATGGATAGTCCCTTCGCTCTATATTGTAGTGATTGAGTTATTATTTAACCAATTTGGAGGTTTAATTTAGCTTTTTGTGGTTGTTCTGTTTACCTACAAGCGTAATTATCCCGGGCAACGCCGGGTCCTCTGCTAGTACTTAAATAATTACTTTCTCCGTCCGAAAATATGGTATACATTTCAACGTTATTTTTGTATTATCAATGTATACTATATTTTTGGACAGAGGAAGTACTAAATATTATTTCAAATTAGTCATTTGCATTTAACTGGAATTAATCATAAAAATTTTTGGATGCATTTATTAGGCATTATTAAAAGGAAAGCTTTAGCTGTAACTTAAAAACAATTTTGAACAACAAATTGTATGGGCGTCATCATTTCCGGTAAAAAAAAAAAGTAAACCAAAAAAGACCATTCGTGTGTTTTGGGCCCAAAGAATAATTGGCAATCAAAGAATTTGTTCACGCAGAGTTATAAAAAACACTGGGCACTGTTGGGAAAGACCATGGAAGAAGACCAGGAAGCGAAACTCGTACAGATTTAATGCATTTAATTTTTGATGCCAAACGCCATCTGGCCGATGGCATCAGAAGCTATTGGCTGCTCATCGTTGGGAATTAAGCGATATCCTAAAGGAGAATATATTATTCGAATCTGTGGATTTGCGTACACATTGTGGAACACAACATGTTGAATACGGTATTCTGTGCTTAGATTTACTTTTCTTAATTTAAATTCTTGACGTTTTTAACGTGTTATGATTAGAATATGCCCCCATGGAAATAGAACAAAGTTATTTGCACGGAAATATCCTTGAATCAGTCAGGCGGAGAATTGAGTTGACTGGTCACTATGACGATATGATGAAAAATGATGAAATATTTATATTTACCGTAGCCAATGAAAAAAACATGTCCCGGCACTGGAAAGTCACCTGACCAAAATAGGTCTAATATTTATAGTTTCTATCTTGGATTAACAATCATTGTTGTTTCGTTTGTTGGAATAACGAAGGCTAGATTGTTACTGGACCTATTTTGGTCAGGTGACTTTTCAGTGCCGAGGCATGTCTTTTTCCTAGACTACGTACATTTACTAAGTGACGACACTAAGATTATTTCCGACGCCAACAACAGTGTAAAAGTACGCTGAGTTTTGCTTTCTGGTATTTTTCTTCCCTGGGAAAGACTATAAGCTTAAAAAATTTTACAAAGACTACTGTGATAAACTTGTAACAAATAAATGCTAATGTTACAAAAGATTGTAATTTATTTTTGCAAAGCATTTAGCTTTAATGGAACACTAAGTAAATTGTGGCATGGTCTCATCTAAAGGTCCTGACTGGATACGCATTGAAAGAAAGGAAAGCGACACCTTTTACACATCAAATTTTTAATAATCTTATGCACAGTTTGGACATCCTTCAACGAATACAATGTATCAAGATGTCACAGATAAAATTATATAATCATATAAAAGATCAAAGGGTTGTAACCGCAATCATGATGGCCACCAGGAGCGCTGCGATGGCAGCAAGTGACACGTTTTAGCATTGGAAGTGCTACAAGAGGCGCTTACATTGTTATTCTTCCATGGTTGAACCAATGAGAAGGAAGAAAATTAAATTAAGATGAAAAACGAAAGGAAAGTTCCGCACCTCGGATCAAGCCAGGGACCACGAGCATCCTCCGGACGCTGGTACAACAAGGCTACATTCATGTGTCCTAAAAACTATAAATAGTCAGAGTGGAAGTTGTAGTCTTTAGGACACTTGGATACAGCCTTGCTGTACCCGTATCCGCGGTGGCCCAGTTGGTAGAGGTGGCGACCCGATGCTCCTGGTCCGTGGTTCGCGGATCGCGGATTTCTTTCTTTCTTTTTTCATCTTAACTTAATTACCTAATGTTGAGCATAGTTCCAGCATACAATTATCAGGAGGAAGTAAAAACAAAGTCAATCAGCCGAGAGTAAATATGACAAAAGGAAAATGACCAATCAGAAAATGAATAATCTCGCAATTTGGCGATGATATTTTGATTTAGATTATTTTTATTGAAAAAGTTGTGAATTCTCAAGGGGTCCATGGTTGCTATTCATTAATAATTTCGGACTTTTCTTCCTTATTTCCAGTCTTTCGTAAGCATCGGGCAAATACATCTTGCTCACATGTCCTTACAATTTAAGATCTTTTTTTTTGTGAATCGGCCTTGGTGGTTGCGTGATCGTCTTTGATGCGCGAAGACGCGGGTTCGACCCCGACCGAGGACGACGAGGATTTTTTCAGGGGGAAAATCCTGAGATGACGCACTTCCTTCGGAAGGGAAGTAAAGCCGTTGGTCGCTTGTAGCCGCTTGCCGGCTGCACGTTAAAGAACCCTTGCGAGGCAAAATATGCGGCCCCTATAACGCCGTCCTGAAATGCCCATGGCAGTTGAAAAGAACGTTAATACCAAACAAACCAAACCAACTTTTTTGTGATGTTGTGACCAGTAAGGCATTGACGATTTGTCTGGTAAGGTTAGGTATTTTTTTATTGTCAATGCTTATAAAAATATATATTTTTAAAATTTATTTATTCAGTCCATTTGGTTCCATAACTCACATGCACTTTTTGGTTGTTTTCCGATCTACCATAGAGATATAAAGTCTATAATAATTTTTTATTTATATCAACATATAGATTGATGCAGATAATGACAGAAAGACAGAATGGTATAAAGAGCCATAAGTTCAAAATATTTACTTAAAAAGAATATTTACTTAAAAATATATTTTACGAAGTAAGTCTAAAGAAGTATTACAATCAAAAGGAACTACATTAAAAATACTGAGAAATGCAAAAGGAAATTAAAAAGAAATTTTAATATATAAAAAATATTCAATATTAAATAGCCTACCAATCACGCTGAGATCATATGACCATTGTGCCAGATTATTAAAAATTTTATGAAAAAGGCCTCCTTAATAACACTTTTTGATAATTGAGGCTCTGCACTCAATAATTGTTCATGGTCCCAATCTGAGTGATGGATCAGTTGCAGAGCAATATAACGCGAAAGGCTTTTTTACGTCATGAATTCTGATAACTCGCTCATGCTCTTTCTGGCGATATTTTATCTTTATAAACTTTATTTATATCTCTAAGATTTTACAGATCTCGATTGTGAACTTGGAGCTCCGCAAAAAATGTTTACAATCGAGCCCGCAACTCCTCAGGCTTTCATGGTAACTCGTACAACAACTCTCCTATTTGGAACACTTATTTTCGATGAATCGGAAGAAATGGGACGTGTGGTCGCTACTATGATCGTCCGATCTCAATCTTCTGATTCAACTTCTACTTAGTACAAAGGGAAAAACTACAAAGCAGAATCGTTTATTCTTAGCATGCCATGATTGTGAATGACTGCGGAATTTTCTTGAATGCTTTCTCTAGCCTTCAAATGCCACAAGAAGTTTCTACAGCGATTTATAAAACCAAATCGTGAGTAGAAATTACATAAAGTAAACTTAATTCTAACTTATTAGGTTAAGCACATCTGTATGTAAGGGAAAGAATAGTGTTTAAGTGAGAGGAAAAGCTGTATATCTAAATTTTCAGTTTGAAGATAGGCGGACCGAGTTTACACGCAAGTCATTATTTGTCAATTTCACGGTTTCGGCTCTGATTTCTTAGTCGTCTTACAGAACAAATATTATAAAAGTTAGTTTTATAACTTTTTCTCCAGCATTACCTATCAAATATTATCCTTAAGCGGTAGTAGTATTACTTTCGCTAAAGATTGGTGAAGTTTTTTTGTCTTCATTTATTACATTCACTTAATTAACGGTTTTACAGATGGACTATCATCAAACCGGGACCAGGGATTTTTTTTTTATTCCTCCCATTTATAAAAGTCATTGACATCACACTGGTTAGATGAGTGAAAGGAATAAAACTCGTTTACAATATCAGGGTCATTAAAATTGCATTTAGACCGAGACAAGCAACCAATATCATTAATGTGCTTACTTATTCTCTCTCTCTGCAGCGCCCGGTGAGTGGTGGTAGTCTCTGTGTTTGTGGGTGGTGGGGTGCATTCAAACTAATTAATTTGCAATATCATAATGGCAAGCACACGCTACAGCGCCATCAAGACGTGGCGGCCAAATGTATCTGTCAATCTAAACAGAAGGAGTAGTACACCAAACAAAATGATAAAAATAAAAATAAACCCTTTAATTAGTATCGTCAATTCTGATGGAGGTGTTCCGTGAGCAATGCACTTAGATTTGTGTCTAATTCCACTTGCATTATTGATTAAGCAAACAGATCGAGGCAATTAGGTGCCCGCTTAGATAATGAAGGATTCATAGGACGTGCAATAGACTTAAAATGCAAGGAAAATTAAAATTCTATAGTTTTCTGTCATTTTAATCAATACTTTCTAACAAAGAGTTCTATTATTAAGCACAGCTCAACGATGAAGGGATTTTAACCAACTGCACATGTAAGGCCTGTCCACGTAGATAAACCAACTCCCGTCAGTTTAAGCCCTTATGCAATGTTAATATTATAGGTAATGTTAAAGGGAAAAAGAAGACTTTTATTGTAATATATAACTAAAGTTGCGTATCGGTAATATGGAATTCTTGCAAAATTTAAATCGAAGGCTTATTCATGGAATTTTTAATAAAACTTTTCAGCTAACGGGTTCTGCCATTATAACGAAGTACAATAAGTTGGTGAATTAAATAGATTAAAATGGCTTTTGTAATTTATCATTATAAATCGAATTAGAATATAAAAAATTAATTTTAATCTTTAAACTCGATATATATGTAGGAAAAAAAAAACTTTTAAGAAAAGATTGAAGAGACGGAAATACGTTATTAAATCACTCTAACCTGCATTAACCATCAGCTTTTTCTTAGTTTGAATTGAAAATTTCCACTTTACGTTTTTCTTCAGCTTTTAAAATTCCTAATGAATATTCTGCTGCATTCCCTAATGATCTTTGTGTTACCTTCAGTAGCAGTAAATGTAATATCAAAGCTATTTATTGCATTGGTGTCTAATCTTCATCAGAAATAACATGACTTTAAGACTTTAAGATTAGACACCAGAGAAAAGAAATGACGAAATACATTCCAAACTCACATCTTTTTATTTCCCTCACAGGGAATGGGCGTTGGGTACCATGGAGTCACTTTTCAAATGAACAACTGAATTTTTGCGTTGGAGTGAAAATAGGCGCAATGCCAATGCTCTAATAACCGTGGACCATTATATCCATTGGACATTATGTGCTTGAAGTCTGTAAGTGAAAGTTATGTTTAAATATTTTTTTGTTTGTACAACGAATAAAATAAAAAGAATAAACAGAAGTGGAATTCAACCATCAATTGCAAGAGCTGGTTTTATATAGGGGTTCCAATAGTATGTAACGGCTTATTTATTTTATTTATTTTTAAGCGTTTAACATTTTAAATTTTCAAACAAAAAATTAATGAACGGGATAATGAAATATTTCACATATGTGAAAAAATTTTGGAATTCATTTTCACTTTAAATTAGAATTCTCTAGGGTGTTTAGTAATATCGAAGATAACTGGAATTTTAAAATGTCCATTAGAGAATTTAAATAAAGGAGAAAAGGAGAAATAGATTATATTAACAACTTATGAATATTCTCCTTTATAAATTACGAGGGTCGATTGATAAATAAGGTCTCCATGGCTGTAACTTTTTTATTTGTTAACCGATTTTCAAAATTCCTTTTGTATCTTATACTCACATTTGTCCTCTATGTAATCCACTATTCACTTTTCGACATAGTCTTCATCCCTTTCCACGCATTGCGCCAACGCGTCTAGTTGGGTGAACCCGTCGGAGAGGAATTCCGGAGTTGTTGTCGACACCAGGATTGAATGGCAGCTTTGGACCCTCTTCTGGAGTACGATAACGTCTGCCCGCATACGAATCACCACACACCAGAGGCGTTGCAGCGCCTACAGTTCAAAGATGAAAAATTGCAGTTCAAAAATGAAAGAATTTGCACATTGCGACTTTCACCACTTCCCAAAGAAGAAATAGCCCCTTAAGGGACATGAGTTGGTTCTGACGGCGAGGTAAACGCTGCCATTCAATGAAAACTGAAAAGTGAATAGTGCATTACAAAGAGGACAAATGTGAGTATAAGATACAAAAAGAATTTTGAAAATCGGTTAACAAATAAAAAAAATACAGCCATGGAGACCTTATTTATCAATCGTCCCTCGTATAATATGAAAAGTAGATAAAAATAAAATAAATTAAATTAATGGCGATGATACGTTAACTTTATTAGATAGATACGTTCTTTATTAAAACCGATACAGCGATTAACAAAAAAAACAACAAAAAAAACAATTATCTCAACTGCACTAGATAGCGATTGTATACAAATTCTCGAGGTCATATTTCAGAACTAAGTTTTAACTTATTACGAATTTTGGAAGTTAAGGTTCCTAGTAGGTGATTATGAAAGATAGGCCAACCGTAGAATGATTAATTCCATTATAATCTCAGTATTAAATTATGGAACCGTAATATGGTCGTCGAGCACCTTGTGGAATCGTAGGTGTCACCTGCCTACACAAGGTCAAGTCTCAGTTACGCCTACAGAAGACCGACCGGCAATTTCGGAGCTATACCGGTCACCCGGTGCGATGTCTTGGGAAAGTAAAAGTCCGAGTTACCATCGGCAGCACCAGCCGGAATATGGGCTTGTATGGATCTCCAATTTTGTCCACGAAATCCATTTCGATAAACTCTTCGCACCCATCCAGGATAACGAAGGCAAAGGACTGCTCACCGAGGGACAGAAATACCAACTAGACAGTCTATTGAAAGAGTTCGACCACGTCTTCCAAAACACAGCAGGGAAGCTGAAAGGGCCGCCAGCTTCAGTCCATCTGGTGCCAGATGCCACCCCCGTATTTGCCAGAGCAAGAGACGTCCCCCTTGCTCTACGAGAATAGTATGCTAAGGCAATAGAGAAGATAAAGGCAGGATTTTACGAAAGAGTCGACTTCTCCGTAAAAGATTAAATTATGGAACCGTAATATGGTCGTCAACGAATATTAGTAATATTAAAAGACCTGCCTTAGCTTATAACAACATGCTTCGGGTACCTTTTCATAAATCTCGCTATGCATCGATGTCAGTCGTTTTCTTTACATTCTTTGAAATTAATAATCGAGTATGATAGACTAAGCATACTAAGCTATATACACAGAATACCATCCTGCATCCTTTTTTATATACGGCCATATTATGGTTAGTCATCAGCGAAACTTACCTTAATACATTAAAAATTTGAAATTCCAGATTTAACTTCGACATTTTTAAGTACACTTTTCCTCGTTTGGCATACCTGTTTGGAATCGGCTGCCATATCAATTGTTCCAAATTGCAGTAGAATGTAAAGACAACTTTTTTTTTTTTTTTTTCTTTTTTTGCATATTAAAAGTCTTTCCTAAAACCTTGACAAATTATTTTTATTTATTGTTTCATACTTTTTTATTTGTATGCTTAATAATTTCTTAAGTTAACGCACCTGATAATTTGGTCTGTTTCTGTTATACTGAATTCCAAGATGTTTACGTTTCCAGAATGGGATGCTCAATAGTTAAACAATTAAACAAAACCCTATTCAAAAGATATAAGTATAAACATTAGAAAAATAGATAATATTATCATTAGATCTGAACACTACTCCGTGGTGTTTCTACCGAATGACACGAAGCCCAATGACTTTCGGTGCTCTCGGATCAGCGCTAAAAGAATATGAATTTAGTGTATTCACCATATATATTAGGCAATAACCGTAATAATTTATATAATCACTCTTTCTATGTAAAAATTTAATTTTATTTTTTAATTACTTTGCGCAAGTTTTATAAATGAATTTTAAGCCATTTTGGTGTACTAAATCATTGCTTAATCCATTTTAATCTTTTATTTTCATCCTCATTTCTTAAGAAGTGCTCAATTTGGTTTTTTTATGATTGTGAGATTTATGCACATTTATTTTATATTTTAACTCTTCTGTAACTGTTCTCCATTCTCAAAAATCCTTTCTTTTTTTAGCCGCCCTCCCCTTTTCTCTCCTCTTTCTTCCATTATGTAACTCCTTCTCCTTTTGTGAACCTGTCAGCAAAAAGCAAGTCTGCATAAATTATTAATTGCGATATTATTTTTAGTGTATACGAAATGAGCAAATCAATTTTTCCTTCCTCTTTTTTTGACGCTCCTTTTGTATTCGCCGGGGCTATTTTTTTTTCCTTTTTCCTTTTTGCTGTCGGAGATATTTTATTTTTTGACGGGGAGAGCGCAATAATTTCTCCCCCTCCCTGACAACGACAATGTTTTTTTGTCATTGACGCCGAACCACCCCCGCATAACGCGGCGACGCCACGGACAATTAACCAGTGACGGCTTTCACTTGGTCATTGATTAAAAACTTCACCCTGTCACCGGCCGTGGATTATTTAGTTTCACACTGCGCATGCGTACGATAGAGAAAATGACGTCAACTGTGTCGTCCTTCGTTATCGCACTTTTTAACCCTACCCTTTCCTCTTTTTATTTATTTCCCTCAAACACCCCCACCCACCCTTCCTTTTCCCTCTGTCGCCTCCTAACCGCCCAGAATTCGCTGTAACGAACAAAGCCCCCAATAGAAGAACTCGCGAAGAAATTGAAATTTTAATCAAGTTTAATAGGCGGTTTCGTTGTAACGAATTGTTAATAACACACCGTTGTATGACAATGGTCGTAAATTCCGCAGGTAAAATGTCGAAAATATGATTCGAGATACACCTTCAATTTCATCCTGTCCTCTTCCTCCTATATATATATATTTTTAATAAAAACGCCCCTCCCTCACTCACACACTCTCTCTTACGAAAATCCTGAGCGATGTAAAAAGGTTGGGTGAATGCCCTCTTTACAACATAATGGCTCAACGTGACCCATATATCACGGATGACGTTTATTTTTGGTGACTCGACTCGTATTATTTCATTTCAGCCGGGTTTTGCGGTTGGGAAAAGGCACATTAAATTAAAAAGATTTATTGGTCGGGCGTCGCGAACAAGCCCGAGGTAGATCAGAAATTGACTCCCCATATGTATTATATTTCGAACGGACGGGCCCTCAGCCACCCCCCTACCAAAACCCCCCGATCAAATTCTGGGACTTATTGCCGGCGACAGGGTTCCCTTTTATCAAGACCACAAATTAAGATTCTTTCCTTCCTTGCCTTTTTTGTGCCCTTTCATAAATCTGAATGTTCTTTCCTTAATATTAAAAAAACTGACATTTTAGTAAAATTGTGTTTTCTATTTCACATCCGTTTAATTTTAATGTTAAAACTTCGTCGATGAAAACATAAAAATACCACTGGTTTCTTTTATTTCTTGCCGTTTTGAATCCTATGATTTATTACAGCTGGCATTAATTATTGCTTAAATGTAGGACAGTCCTGCTGGGGTTGGGATTTCTTTTCCCTTTCGGAATTCGATTGATGCTTGCCATTCGATAAAGAGAGTATCGCGTGTATCAGAAAATCTATTCCTTTGTCGGTGACATTCTTCAATCGATTTAGCAACAAACGAATAACCTATACTGTAGGACGATTTTACGGGATGTTTGACTGAAAGTAAATCCAACTTTCTATTTGAGACAAATTCCTGTAAACAATAAGATTATGGTTTGCAGTTAGTGTTGAAAGTGACGATGTTTCAAATCGTTGAGCTCAATGAACTATTCAAAACATTTTAATGTATTTAACGTAAATTATTGCCGAGATTTCTCAGTTATGGTTGTAAATTGTTTCTAAAAATTAAAAAACTCTTAGAATATATTGAAGTTGTTTTATTATTAACCTGCATCTATTTTTTGAGGTCCCTCCTCTTTTCTATTGTTTTCTTTTCTTTAGCTTTTAGTAAATCTTCCCATATCTCCCGTATTTCATATTGAAAGGAAATAAATTTGCCATGCACATTGAGGCATAAGAGGCGAGTAAGTCTAACCAAATCAATTAAGTTTAACCATTAAAGATGACAACTACTGCCTAACATGCAAATGCAGCACCACTCATCCGGTTACCATGACAACCGATTGTTTGTTTAAACAAAATGGCGGACAGCGATGTGTAGACTAAAGTCGAACAACGAATAATCATCAAGTTTCTCCACAATGAAGATGTGAAAGCATCTGAAATTCATCAGAGACTTCAAAGACAGTTCACCGAGTCATGTTTGTCTCGATCATCCGTTTTTGTTTGGTACCAAAAGTTTGAAGGAAGGCGAGAATCCACCGGCAATGAACCTTATAAGGCAAGGCCAGCAACTGCTGTCAATAATGGCATCATCGCACGAACAAATGAGCTGATAAGGGACAACAAGCGGATACATGCCCGAGAAAGTTGGCTTCAATACTGAACATCAGTTGGCAGTGGGGAGAGCATCATCCACGATAAGCTGAAATTCAACAAGATCTGTGCCAGATGGGTCCCTAAACAACCCTTCGAGGATCATAAAACCACCCGGGTTGAAATCTGTTCCATGCTGCTGCAGCGATATGACAGGGAAGGTGATAGCTTCCTAAGGCATGTTGTGACCATCGATGAGACATGGATTCATCACCATACTCCTGAAAGCAGCGTGCGAGCATGGAGTGGCGACACACTGACTCACCACGACCCAAGAAATTCAAGATGACACCGTCGGCAACGAAAGTGATGGCGACTGTTTTCTGGGACATTAAGAAAATGTCATGTCGATTTTCTGTAAGAACGTCGAACATAAATGCGCCCTACTACTGTGACATTTTGAGGACGTCCCTGAAGTCGGCACTAAGAAGAAGCGAACAGGACTCCTTACCAGTGGTGTTTGTTTTCTGCAAGACAATGCCAGATCACACAGCCAAACTGACTATGGACACACTGACGGAACTCAAATGGGACATGTTACTAAATCCTCTCTTATCACATCTCTTACCACATCCTTTATACAGCCCGGATCTCTCCTCTTGCGACTGTCACCTTTTTGGACCATTGAAAAAGTTCTTGGGAGGGCAGAGGTTCGGCTCCAATGAGAAAGTGAAAAAGGCTGTCCTGACGTGGTTTCGACATCAGCCTGAAGATTTCCACAGAACCGGTATCAAGATGCTGGAAAAAAATGTAGAGAGCCAAGGAGAGTTCTTTGAGAAATAACTGGCATGTGTGTGTGTGTGTGTGTGTGTGTGTGTGTGTGTGTGTGTGTTTGTAGTTTCCTGATTTTATAAAAAATAAAGTCCAGGTCAAATTTCAACGCCCCTCGTATTATACCATAAACCTTTCAGAGGTATGCCTAACGAAGGACTCAGATCTTTCTGGTCATCCGAATAACACCAATGCAACACATTAAGTGTGTGTGCGAAAAATGATTAAGGTTTCTTGCAACTATTCGTAAAAGTGTCTAAATATGTAATAAAGACACTTTGTTTAGTAATTTAGTTTGTTTCCTTAACGTTAATCAAGATTGTCTTCAGCCAACTGTAACCAACTGTCACCGATTGAGAAAATATGACATGGTCTGATGAATCACGCCTTGTGTCATGTTTAACGTACCAATAAGGGATAAATAGCGATGGAGCTGTCTGATATGGTTACAAGTTTATCGATTATGATTAACAGTCAAGATTATGGCAATTTTATCATGATTCGAAGAATGTTTTCTGGGAGACGTTTGATCACCTGATATATTCGAAATTTATAGTGGCTATGGAAAGTCCGATGCGGTCCGAGGAAGGCTTACTAAGAAAGTAGCCACCCTGTGTAGGTTTTCATAAAGTATTTGTCAAAGTTTAAACAGAATTCTGAAATACTGTAGCTTCTTTCTCATTGCCTTCTCGTTGTATTGATGGAATTCTTTGTTTTCTTAAATAAAATTAGCACTAGACTCTTGTGACGCCGATGTTTTATTATTCGTTATGTTCCTGTTTTGGCTAGGCCTTTCATTCTATTTTTATATAATTCTATGTAAGAAGCCGTTAATAAACTTCAAAACAAACTCAAATTGTATATTTGTAATAAAGAAAATTTTTATAATCCGTGAAACTCTTCACAAACAGAAATTGCGACAATTATTTTTTCCATGGAGTTTAGTTCAAATCTATACAAGATAATATTTGTTTCTAATTCATGTTAAATCAAAAACGAGTAAAAACAGAAGTAGGCGTAATTGCATCGTTCTAGTGAAATGGATCCTACCAAGGCTCTGGAGATATGGATATCGATAAGAAAGCGGTGGGAGGTTAAATATAGCATTTTCGCCTCCAGTTCTGTGCAGCCGAGCCAGAAAGAACGATTATGGTTACTAGTTGTTGGTTTTTTTTTTGTTTTTTTGTTTTTTTCAATCGCCAAGATAATCTATTTTAAGGAGATTCTTCCGATTCTTCTTCAGCGCATGTGCTGCATGTATTGTGAAATCTTTCTCGAAGAAAGCGACCTTGTGCACATAAAGTCTCTCACAGAAAACAGAAGCAGAAGAACCAATAATTTTTCAAAGGTACATCATATAAGACGGTAGATAGTTTCCTGGAAAATCTCGAGTAGCACGAAACCAGTGTTGTATGGAACTAAGAGTTAATATAAAACAGAAGTTAGATGGCAGTCATTAACATTGAAAGACAGTTATTTTTAAAATTATAAAAAAAACAAAGATTTATACATAATAAGGAATGTGCATTGTTACAAGGGTTATCCAGAAAGAAAGTTCCAACGGAACATTAAAAAAAACAAGAAAACATTAAAAAAAGTAATTGCTGATATTTGAAGAACACACTTTATACTTATTTTCTACGTAGTCTTCACCATTCGTAAGGCACTTGTTTAAGCATTACATCAAGTGTTGTATTCTGTTAGGTTAGGTTAGGTTAGCTTAGTTTAGGTTAGAAAGGTGCCGCCTGTGACGCAAAGCACATACCAACGGCTTGTTTGACGTAGTCATCGTTGTGGAACCGCTGTCCGCCAAGGAAGGATTTCAGATGGGAATCACTTGATACAAGGTCTGGATCTTTCCAGCGGAAATCCTTGAGGGAGATTTTGAGTTGTAGCAACAATATGTGAACGTGCATTGTAGTGAATCAATACAATATACTCTGGGTAAGCATAACATGACGCCTATACTTTAATGCATGTCGTAATTTCTCAAGTGTTTTGCTATGGACTTTTGTGTTAATTGTTGAACCTTGAGGCAAGAAGTGCATGAGGAAAACTACTTTTCTAACCCAAAACACAGTGTACATGATTTATTAGGTGCAGAACGTCTGCTAGAATTTCGTCTTTGTTGGCGATGACTTGTGCCTCTATGCGTGAACTGCTATTTGGATTCGCGACTGAAGTATGATGTACATGTCTCGTTCCCTGTAATTACACGCCTCAAGATATAATCAACTTCCTCACTACAAAATGTCAAAAAGTCCAAGGCACTGCCCGGGCGTTTCGTTTTGGATTGTTCTGTAAGCATCTGCGGCACCCTGCGTGTACACAATTTCCGACAGTTCAATTTCTTTGACACAGTTTTATGAAGAAGAAGTGAACGTGAAATTTGGGAAAACTGTTAAAAGAGCGACATCATAATGAATCGTCTGTTGTCGTTAACTTCATACACAAAGTTATCATTCACCAAAGATGGTCAGCCACTCTTTTCTTCATCATGCACGTTTTCACGTCCTTCATTAAAAAACTGCACCAATCTCTGTACCATTGAATCACTCATCGCTTGCTTATTATTAATTTATTTTATTTACGGATTGCACTTTTTTTTACATAAAGGAAGAATGACAAAACATATATAATAAAATTTTAAAAAATGTTGAAAATAAAATAACAATCAGGACACAAGTAAGTAACGCTTAACAATTAAAGACGATGCAAAACTTGAAATGAAGCAATGCAGTCTAAAGTTGTAAAAAGGCTCTCTTCATTCAAAAAGGAAATTGTGCGCATTCAAAAAAGAAATCGTGGTGAGGGGAAACATATTTCGAATTCGAACATTTTCTTTCGACTGATGATTATTTTAAAGTTGAATTTGCTGATAAAGTTGTTTATTAGAAACAACAGCAAATGTCATTTCATTTTCATCATCAGACGAAGAATCATTAAGATTTAAGCCTTGAGCTGCCATCATATTTTCCGAAATATCCACATTTCCCACCCTATGAAGACAGAGAAGAGGGTTATTCATTTCATAATTAGTAGCACACGCCTGTCGACAAAACAATTCAAGGAAACGTGCACATGAAGGCACTGCAAGTTGGATGCGACTCAAAAGATCAGGACGGTCGATATTGGCATTAAGATTCTTTTTCAAAAAGACCGCATTGAAAAATTATCTTCTTTTGATCAAGGGAATACGTCTCAGGAAATCCTTAACAGAGTAGATGGGCACCGCAGCATATTCTAACCCGAATTTAACACCGGCAATGCGTGCAAATCGATCCTGGATTCTCTGAAGCCGTTGAATATGTCCAATCTGAAGGGGAGCCCAAGCCACGCTGTAGTATTCAAGAACTGACCAGACAAGTTTTATATATAACTCTTAGGTCAACTGCACTGAGTCCGTATATAAAGTTCTAATAATGAAGCTGAGTGTTCTGGAAGATTTACGGTAAATGTCATCAATGTGAAAATAGGGACTAAGGTTAAAAGATCGCGAATGATGGTCTTTTGTGATAGCAAAGTATTTCTATTATAGTAATCTGCTATTACAGGATTAGCAGAGCGAAAAAAAGTTACAACTGCACATTTTCCAGTGTTTAGTTTCATTGCATTCATAGAACATCATTCTTCGATCTTGGCAAGATAGTTTCGAATCGTAATACAATCGTCGATATTGGATAAAAGCCTAATATCGTCAGCAAAGTAGCATCAAGTCTACTTACAATGTCGTTAATAAAAACATTGTACAAACAGAGGCTAAAATGGGAGCCTTGAGGAACGTCTGAATGCATAAAAACGGGGTAAAAGTAGCCCCATTAAATTTAACAATGAGACGACGATTGCTTAAATATGAATGGAACCACTTATTAAGACTACCACTTATTCCATGTAGCTAAGAGGTGTTCATGATTGAAAGGTCCACATACACAGGGTTTCCCAACGGTACACCTCCAAAATGAAAAACTGAGTAGAGGACCTCAATACCTATGAGAATCACTCTTAAGTATGTTATCTGAAATTTTACCATTATGGAGATTTTAACGATTTTGTGATTTTCTCAGTAACCCTTCGAAGATGGTTAGTTGTTCTCAGAGGAAATATCAATTTTACCATAAAATCCCTATTTTTACCTTTAAGCTTGCATGCTTTCTTTTTTAACTTATTACATGTACTCTTTTTTCTGACAGTCTATTGATGGAGAAGTTTTTAAAATACCTAACACTGTTATTGACTTGATATATTTTGTTTAGATTCATCATCAAAGATTTCTGAAACTTCACGACAACTCAGAACTTCCTACTTTAACCTTGATTTCCGAAATATTTTATACCTGCAATTCGTCTTTTTTTTAAATTGATATTATGTTGGCCAACGAATACAATTCCACTAACCAATTTTCTCAAAAAAACAAACATTTCCGAAAACACTTAGTTTAACGGAATTAGGTAAGGGTACTGACAAAATCACAAAAATCATTAATAGCTCCATAAATGGCAACATTTCGGATAATTAAAATAAAGTCAAAAAAAAGGACAAGTGAATAATTAATGTTCTTATGTTTAACAAAAATATCAAAACGGACAATCACTTCTGAACGGAGGTAGTATGATTTTAATGAAGCAAGTGGGGATGCTTCTCATATGCATTCAGGTCCTCTACTCAGTTTTTCATTTTGTACGTGTACCGTTGGGACACCCTGTATATTGTCAACCTGTAATCCCTTAGAGAACTCAGACAAGATATAATCTTCGTATACCACAAGATTAGTAGCAATGGATCTTCCCGAAGTAAACTCGTGTTGTAAAGAGGCACTTTGCAGGAAAACTAATACAGTCAAGTTCACCCAAAAATTCTTCAAAAATTACCCAACAAACATCATACCAACCATCTCAGTGATCGATGGCGACAGTGGATCACATCATCTTTCGCTTCAACACGTGACTATTCTATTTTTAACATAATGCTGAATACATCAACCAAACTGCGCATTCCATCCTTTTACATTTAATTTTAAGTTCTTAATTTTTATCTACATGGAAATCATTAAAATGCGCTATTAGGGATAAATCTATTTTCCATTGTATAATTTGAGAGTAACAGTCAAGCACCAAAGATTCGTCAACCTTTCCCAATGCAGATTGACATGTTGTTAGTCTGTAGTTAGAGATATCTGAAGAATATGAACTTTTAGGAATGAGCTTCACGTCACTAGACTTCAATAAATCGGGAAGGATGCCTTCTTACAATAATCTAGTGAACATAACAGTCGACTGAGGGGCAATCAACTTGCAAAAAGATTTCAAAACAACGGGGCAATCAAATAAGGCCCAGTTCCCTTATAAACATCTAGTGAAGCCAACTTAACTTCAACCTCCGCCACGGTTACAAAACAAGTCGGTTCTGTGATTTGTTTATTAAACAAGTATAAAGGAAGAAGAAGACACAAAACCTCTTTCCCACATAATTTTATAAGCAGCTTGGATGCGCATTTCGACCACAGTGTATCCAAACTGTTTATAAAATTATATGTGGACAAGAGGTTTTGTGTTTTTTCTTTTCTTGGTATTGTATCCATAGTTTCGTTCTGTTTATTTAAATATAAAGTAACATCAGACTTAGAACATTGGAGATTGAAGAGAAAAACTCGGGAAAGAGGTTACAAACGCCTGCGAGAGAAGTTTCAGTCATTAAAAATGTGAAACTATTATGAGTCACAGAGTCAGTACTCAATTTCCTCGCAAAGCTCCATAAATTTGACGATGGATTTCAGTCGGTTCAGAAAACGAATCGCAGAACGAATTCCACACGATTTTCTGAAACATTGTAAATACTCGCCAACGAACGGCCCGAGGACGCGGGTTCGACACCGGCCGAGGGCGACGAGGAATTTTTCAGGGGGAAAATCCTGAGATCACGCACTTCCTTTGGAAGGGAAGTAAAGCCGTTGGTCCCGTGTAGTCGTTTTCCGGCTGCACGTTAAAGAACCCTTGCGAGGCAAAATTTGCGGCCCCTATAACGCCGTCCTGAATTGACCATGGCAGTTGAAAAGGACGTTAATACCAAACAAACCAAACCAAACCAACGAACGGCATTAAGTTTTGAAGATGGCGCCAGTTACAATCACCACATCGCACGCGTGCAAACATGAGTACAGTGGCAATATTTAAAAACGGAATTTTCCGGACACCCCTCGTGTTTAAATTATTCTAATAATATTAGAAAAGTAAGCACTAAAAATATTATGTAATACGCATGCATACAGCATATTAAACATAGGAGCTGCGATTCAAAAATTCCGTATGGAGCTGTATAACCGAAATAGTTTCAATGCACGCCAGAGGACGGCAGTAGATAATTGTTTTGTGAGTTAGGGTACGAAATTTCATTGTGAATGAAACAGTTCTGGCCTGTCTAGACGCCGTTCTGTTAGAAGTTGCTGACGTTGCATTGCGATTTTTCACTCTATGACGTTGCATAAAGAATTCGTACCAGTGGGTCACATTGCAAAATTCACAGTTCTTCTGGTGAATAAGGTGGGTGGGGGAGAATGGTCATCGAATTCTTCGTTCAAAAACACTGTGCTCAATGACGGTGGGCGGGCACGTTATCGTGATGAGCAACCTAGTATTTTGCTCACCACAATTCCGGCCATTTGCTTCTGACTTCTTCACGAAGGCGCCTCAGAGCATCACAGCAGAAATGTGAATTGACAGTGTGACCCACTGGCACGAATTCTTTATGTAACGTCAAAGAATGAAAAATCGCAATGCAACGTCAATAATTTCTAACATAAAGGCGTCTATACAGCCGAGAACTGCTTCATTCACGATGAAATTTCGCACCCTAGCTCACAAAAATTACCTACAGTCATCCATCGGCGTAACTATTTCACGTTTCCGTTATAAGCTCCAATCCGGGAAATTTTGGACCGCACCTCTCACATATATGTAAGCTTAATTGTGTATAAGTAATCAAAATTTTTATTAAATTTATGCATGTCTAATTCTAAATGTCTGGAACTGAAGTTGTTTTTTTTTAAACACGCAGGCACACTTATCATAAAAAAAACAAACTTGCATCCAGGAGGAATCGTCAGGAAAAGATATTTGAAAGGAATATAGTACTCACCAACAACAACAAATGATTAAACAATGAGCGTGGGCATGACAAAATTTATTGGTCAAAATGCCAAAATCATTACAACTCTCAAAAGGATATTGGGTCGCAATTCTTTCTAAGGCATTCTGCCACACGTCGTGGCATGGAGTCATACAAGTTCTTAACGTAGTCGTGACTCAGTTCATCCCATGCAGATTGAACTTTGGCTTGTAGCTCTTGCAGATCTTGTGCCAGCGGTGGAGTCCCCATAGGTTTTCTATGGGTGCAACTTTTTTTGACGATGAGTATTCAGCCCATGCACATCTGCACTGCTGTTTGAACTAGAGTGCCTGTATAATAAGAGTGGCGACAACTCGGGCCGTCGGCCATATTTTCCCCAACGATTTAATTAGCAGATGTACAGTTAACGACACTTTTCAGCTTATTTAAAGAAATGTAGAAATGGCTAATGCTGGTTGGCCTACCAAGCTTTTATTTGTATACTAGATAAAGCAGGTTGAAAAACGAAGCATGTTTTAATTTTTATAATAAATGTGATAATTTGATCAGCTTATGGCAAGTTCGAGAATTGCTTTTTTCACCTTTCCAGCAAAAAGAGAAACTAAAAGCGAATAACAATAACGAACGTTTAATTTAGCAACCTGTAAACATTATTTACACAAAAATAAAAATTGACATCTATTGCAAATTATTTTCAATTATTGAAGATCAGTTTTTTGAATCAATTCAAGATTCACTTTTACATTCTTTTTATCGTGGAATTGTTCTGATGTCCCTTTTTAATGCTTGCATGTTGCAAATAAATTATAAAATATGAAATAAAATTATAATAGTTACGTCTTCGTGTTAAAAGAGGACATAAAATTGTCAAAACTTTTCGCGCGAACAACTATGCGCGTCATCGGGCCTGGTTGATCACTTCAATGTCTAGCAATTAAATAACAATTGAAATATAAATTTTGACGCTACAAAAATATCAAAAATACTTAAATTTCAAGTTTGGTTTTCCAAAATTTTTCTCCGTTTGAATATATTACATTACTTAAATTTTAAGTTTAATATCTTTAAACAGTCCTTTAAAGGGATAAAAGATCGACTTCAAAAATTAATCTTTAGTAAGCGATAATGTTTCTCATCGTTTGCTATATATAGAGCAAATATTATAGTTGTGTGCATAAACAGTTTCAAGACTGTTAAGTTAAACATCTATTAAACACATACACTACCCTGCCAAAAATATCCAGACATCCCGCTCCACGTGACCTCTATGGAAATGCTGTCGTCAGTAACGCGTTGGGCCACCCTTTGCTGCAAATATTGCTGCAACACGACGAGGAAGGCTGTCCACAAGTTGTTTACACGACTGATGACTATTCGTGACCGGGGACATGTGCATCCGTAAACGGCGCTCCAGCACATCCCGCAATGCTTCGATGGATTCAAGTCTGGGTCTGGACTTTGCGTAGGCCAGGGCAATAACCGGATGTCCGCACGGGTGAACCATGCCTGTGTTGAACGAGCGGCGTGACATGGGACATTGTCCTTCTGGAAGAAGCAGTCCGATGAGGTGCCATAAAACTCAACCATCACTCCAGGAAGGTGCGTTTCCAACATCTCTTGGTACCGTGGTGCAGTCAGTCGCATGTCGTCACCGGTGATGCCTGCTGTACACAAAGTGGCCCCACCGCCAGAGTCCTTCACTGTGGGTACGAGGCACTCCGGATCGTATATCTCGTTTGGCCGTCTTCAGACCTACACACGACCGTCAGATTTCATGGTTCCACATGACCTTTGTCCAATCATCACTGGTCCACTGAGGATGCTCGGTATACCATTGTAGACGACGAACAGCATTCACCCTTGAGACGAATGACTTCCTCTTTCCGGCTCTCCCACAGAAGCCAATCTCATGGAGGGCAAATTGCACTGTGCGCACTGATGTGAGTAGGTGTCTGAACCCCTACAAAGACGAGCAGTGATGTCCCGCAGGGTGTCTTTGCGGTGCCTCACTATCACCCGAGACAGAGTACGTTTGTCACTCGGCGATAGGAGTGGAGGTCTCCGGGAACTTTTTGTTGTCCTTGTTGCACCTGTCTCTTCGTATTTGTGCACAACATCGTGCACAGTGGAGCGAGGATTTCTAGTCAAAGCGCTGATTTCGCGAAGTGAATTCCCGCTAATCTGCACCCCACAATCATTCTTCTCTCAAAATCGGTTACTTCTCGGACCTTTGGCATGCTGACTGGTGTTGTCACTGCTGTACCATCTGATGAGTAGTGTCTTTAATATGCATACTATCAAGTGCATCCTACAGGGTGATATCACACCAACTTCACGAACATAGGGGTGTCCGATTACTTTTGGCAGGGCAGTTTATATTTAAATGAAGGAACAACAACAATTCTTTAACAAAATATGCACATCTGATATTAAAGAAACTATATAAATGACAGAAAAACGTACAATAAAAGCAACATAGCTATATACAATAATGATAGATTAACCCCGAAATGTAATTCTTCGATTCCTACAAAAGGATTTAATAAATAATAAAAATTGAACATAGGATGGTAAGACCCTGAAAAAACTGAAGTTTCGGATAGAAGCTACTCTTTGTCTAAATAAGAGCATAATAGAGAATTATTCTGAAAGTGTTTTATTTGATATTAAAGTTAGCTGGTATATGATACGACAAAAATTACAAATATCTAAATATCTTTTATAGGAGCTGCTGAAAATATTTCTACCAGTTCCTTTACCTCTTGTATAACTCCAGTGTTTAATCATTACTTTATTAACATAAACGATAGTTTTAACTAATTTTACTTGAATTCCTTTCTTTTTAAGTAAAGTTCCGATATTTTAATTAATTTTACCAAAAGCGCTGTATCCCTTTGGAAGAGTGCCCTTTATCCTAGTCTTTGTATACCTTTGCGCGTGATGGTGATGTAATATTGAAATGCGTCGGCTTTAATAAAAGTAGGGGAGAGCGGGTAACAGTGAGACGCCCTTTCTTCGAAAGTTTGTTTTGTTTTTTTGTTTTTTTAATTTTAATTTAAATTATTTTATTGTATAATACAATCAGTTTATAATAATTACAATACAATACAATACAATACAATACAATACAATACAATACAATACAATAAAATCAGTTAATACAATAAAATGTAACCACTGAGCCTAAGCGCGTAGGGTTTACACTAAAACTAAAATCTAAATCTAAAAGGAGGATTAAAAAATATGAATATAAAATTATGATGGAAAAGGAAAAAAAGAATTAAAATCATTATTTGAAGAGACCCATTTTTTTATAACTCTCCGCCAATTTCCTTTAAGGGAAATATTTTTAATATACAGAATGTTTTTGAATTGAGTACAGATTTTTGGGGAGATGATAGAAGAGGTCCTTAGAAGTATTTTTTGTCATATGAACATGGGGTCCCCGCAGCTCCGTTTACTTACAATACTGCATTGAACAAGACGCAGTGTGCGTTGGTAGGCCTAGATTATTTTATTTTTAACAATTAACACAAGCAATCTACTGTAATAACTTTTAAAGTAATTGTTTGCAAAGAAATTTCAAGGCGCACGTGCTTGTTTGTTGAAAAGTCTTAGGACAAACTTCGTCAAGGA
>JAHWFO010001074.1:5678678-5701053 GCA_023313115.1 Rhysida immarginata
GCACGTGCTTGTTTGTTGAAAAGTCTTAGGACAAACTTCGTCAAGGAGATTCCATGGTATCCAACCCCTTTGTAAAATACGATTAGTCCATATGTAAATGAACTAATCATTTCGAACAATTACTGTAAAAGTCATACAGTAGATTGCTTGTGTTAATTGTTAAAAATAAAATAATCTAGGCCTACCAACGTACACTGCGTCCCGGTGTCATTTGATTGTTCAATGCAGTATTGTAAGTAAACGGAGCTGCGGGGACCCCATGTTCATATGACAAAAAATACTTCTAAGGACCTCTTCTATCATCTCCCAAAAAATCTGTACTCAATTCAAAAACACCCTGTATATAGGAGCAGAATTATAAATTCTTCTAGAAATAAAATAATATTGATGAAGAGAATTTGTATGTACAACAGCTGGAATCGAAATCGCATTAGTCGCAACATATCTAGTTTTATAATGGCTAGTTAAGCTTAAAGGAATATTTTTCTCCATAATTACCTTTATCATTACTTTCAATACATAAATTTGTTGAAGATTCATAAAATCAACTGAATAATTATGACCAAATAATATCTTAAGTATCATTTTATGATAATTCTGTCATTTTAAAATATGAGACTTAAAAGTCCCACCCCAATTTACAATGCCGTATTGTAAGAGTGAGTAAAAAAATGCATAATATGCTATTTTTATTAAGGAGTGAGGTAAAATATATTTCAGTTGAATCAAGGTCCAACCAATACGTTTTAATTTACTTAAAAGTGTTTGACATTGTAAGTCCCAATTTAAATTTGAATCAATAATGATACCTAAGTAATATTTGTTATATTGGCTCAAATGTAATGAATTTTTTCCACAAAATGCTGTTCTTAGTACCCTATTATATAGCTGAATTTCAGAGATTATTAAAAGCAATTTTCGCTCAAAATAATTTATATAAATCTGATGCACTTTGTCTCACTATTCCGCAGTGGTGGGGAACACTGAGACATGAATTGCATTGCCTATAGGCTGCATTTATTTATTTTAAATTACAACAAATTTTTGCAAATTTAAAGAATCACTGAAATTAAAATCATAACTAAATATGAAAAAAGACTACAAAAATCAATTTGTGTATCATTAAAAGCAATCTGTAAAAAGAATCTGAAATTGTGAACAATCACATTTCTTTAGCGAACATTGGCTAGAGAAAAATCAACATCAAAATTATATGCTCCTTTACTTTTTGTTATACATTGCCTCACTGTTCCCAAATCATTTTGTCTCACTGTTACCATAGTAATAGAAAAGATGTTGATTTACTATTACTGTCTTTTCTATTAATATGCTGTTACCCACACCGCATGATTTACTATTTAAAGCTTTTAGGCTCAAGTTTCGAGTTATTTTCAAATCCCTTATGCATCATTAGAAAGCTTAATGAATGAACATTCCACATATAGCAGTGGTTTATATGATTGTTGTAAACTTTTTGAACAATTTGGAATAAATAACAACCAAGAAAAGTTACTAAACCTGCCTTATTTATTGCATGTGCGGTTTCCAAAAGTTTATAAAGATATTAGATAACAGAAACTAGATGGATGAAAACATGAACAGTTTTACATTTTAGCATTGTTGGTGCAAGTACTGGTGATGCATTTTGTAGATGCTACATGGAATATCTCACTGTTCCCCATGTCACACTGTTACCCGTTCTCCCCTACATCGTGTTGCTGCATCTAGTTCCAATCTTTAGCAACACCAGACTCACAATACATTACGTAGATTTAATAATTCAATTTTATTAACGATAATTTAAGAAACACAAGGAAAACGAAAAATGGAACGAAAAGTAATTTCTGTATATCTCCATTCAAACGGCATGCTCTTTTGAGAAGACTATGGCGACTAGAGCATGAATCAATCAGAATCAAGCACGAGTTGTCGCCACTCTTATTATACAGATAATCTTGTTTGAACAGAACCAGTAAAAGTTATTTAACTGAAACGTTTCGATTTATAGTGTAAACCATTTCAATTTTTCCCAATAGAGAACATTTCCCCTCTTACCGACAAACCATATAAAAGTAATTTTCTTGTGAGTGCACCTTGTTTTACGAGGTTCAGTCAAGTGAAAACGATCGAAAGCCTGTAGCAGCGAGCAGGAATACTACCAGCGAAAACGGATGGTAGGTTAGTAGCCGTGTTACAATTTAGCAGGGGTGTGTCCAATTTAAAAGCACATTTTCATTGCTTTGTGCATTGTTTAATAACATCCAACAAAGGACAAGAGCATGAAAAAAATGCTAAATTGGCAAGTCTAGTTAGTAGCCTAATTAACAGCGATGGGGCAGCACCGCCATTGTTGTCGACCTGGTTAGCAGTGAACGGTTGAAATAAGTAAAAATGGCAGCGTCCAGGCGAGATCAACGAGCACTCATTCAGTTTTTGACGACGAAAATGACTGCTGGCATACGGAATGAAAGCTATTTATGTGGAGACCTGTCTGAATGAGTTAAAACTTAAAGTACACGATTACGATCTGGGCGACATCTTCGGAGGACGACCCAAGACTTAGCCAGGCGCATATTGTCATCACTCCGACGAGTATGCGAAGGTGAAGGAGCTCGTTCCAGCCAACCAACACATCACGGAGGATGAGATCGCTCTTCTGACGAATATCGGTCATGGAAGTGTCCACACAATACTCCATCAGCACTTGCAGTACCGCTTTCCCTCAAGATCAATCAGAGCGAGTTCGGTTAGCACAAGAACATCTCGATCGGTACGATCAGGAAGGCGATGGATTTCTGCAGATGTTGTAACTGGTGACAAGATGACAGGGAATCTGTTGGTCTAGTATGCAATGGATATTCTGGCATACTTTAACTGCGAGGTATTAGGACATTTGCATCTTTCTGGCCCATTGAAAAAGAGCTTAAAATGCCTGGACTTTTAGATCAGATTCAGAAGTCCATGTATCGGTGCAACGTAGGTTTCGCTCTCAGCCGACAGACTTTTATACTACCGTTATCCGGCGCCTTGTGACGCAGTTGGAGAAGTATGGGATTTCTTCGTAACTTGAAAAATTTTGACTTCCTCAATGAATTCTTAGTCGGCAACGCAAATAAATTGACAACTCTTTATTGAAGTAAGGTAAATGCTTCTATAAAATGACACAATAACGAGAACATTCTACTCTTTGTATTTTTCGTTAAAAAGATTCGGAAGCATTCTGTCTGCTCTCATACACATTCATTCTTTCTCCTGCTTTCTTTTTGAAATGGAGTGTTTTTTAGGTTTTTAACAAAATTGCCTTCACCTTAATAATCAATATTAGATTTTAAAATGATATGTAGAAATGCGGGCATTACATTATAGAGTTTACATTATGAATTTATTAATGTATAGAAATGTTCCATTTACTTGATTGCAAATGATTTCTTTTTGCTCGCCTATCTATAAAAAATAAAAAAAAAATTATACTTCCCTCCTCTTCTTCTTCTCTTCCCAACTTTACCCTTTCAGTACGTCTGTCTGTCTTTTCTTTCTTTCTTTTTCCCCCTTTTCCTTTTTCGCAATGTTTCATCAATTTCCACCGTTGCCGACTGGGCATTTCTGGTTTTATTATCAATTTCTCTTCCGGTCCCGATTCCATTACATTCGTGGCATTAGGTGATTTTTCTGACCGGCTTTTTATTGAAAATATTAAAAAGAAAAAGAGGGACGGAGGGGAGGAAAAAAGTAAATGGAAACCTAGCAGCAAGAAAATTGTTTACTGATTTTTCAGATTGAATTCGATAAATAAATAAAAAAATTTAAATGAAAGAAAAAGAAAAGAAAATTAATTTTTCTTTCATATCTACGTCCTTCTGTACTTAATAATGACATTTTCAAAATATATGTTGAACAGAATTTTATAGTTTAATAATTAATGAAAACACGAGCTACGTTAAAGCGAATTACTTGGAGCCTTCTGAAAATACACGTTGAGTTTAGATATCCTGTAACTTCGAAACAGTCAATTAAGTCATGAAAATAAATCTTCACAATTATTTCTAATACGTTGTTTGAAGGATACAAAACAAATGTAGCTGTACGTTATATAAATTTAATTCTACAACTACTTTTATGAAAAATTTTACTATTCGCTATAGAATTTTCCGAATTTAAATGGTTACTGTAAAAGAAAGAAATCCTGTCTGATGCATTAGTAAAATTATCAAACAACACTGATGACAAGATTATGCCATTATCATTCAATAATATTTTGGTCACAAATGGATGGAAATTCGAACTAGTAAAACCAATTATAAAATTAAAACCGAACTAAACATGATCTACAAATAAAATTAAAGGGTAACTGAAATCACATAACAAATTAGAGAGAACATTTTTCTGCGCAAAAATCTTAAAATATCATTGTTATTTTGCGAATCTTTTAATTTCAAAAATTACTTTTTTTAATATCATCATCATCATCACCACGTGAGTCTCGACGTAAGAGTCGAGCAGGGCCGCTCACACTAATTATCGTCAATCATTCTGTTTTCACGACTGCTCATCATTTCGCTATGCCTATAGTTTTACTCTGATTTTTGGCGGCAATAATAAGAGCCAGCACAACATGTATTATTTTCATGTTTTTCCAAAGGATGATAAAATAAGGAGATTTTGAGAACAATGTTCTTGGAACACAGAAACGCTGTGTCATATGTGCTCCTTTGAAATGTTAAGACATGGGGTAGGTGTGTGAATAAATCCAAACTTCGCGAATCATTTTTATTTTCATTTTGAAAATAACATTCTTTTGGTAGCCGTTATAATTAAACTTTGTTTACTTTCTTATTGCGTTTTTACGAATCTGTATACGAAGTTTGTCCAACGAATTTTTAAACACCCTGTATATTCCACTAATAAAAGCAAAAGATTTGCAGTTGTCTTTGTTCTGATTCAAAAATAGTTCTCTCATAAATACGTGTTGTCTATTTATATTTAATTAATACATAAGAGACTAATAAAAGCAATAATGATATATGGCGGATTTATTAGGTTTAATTAAAGATATAAAGAGTTTTTGTGAAGGGATTTATTTTTCTGATGAATAATAAAATCTAAATTAAACCTTGGGGCAGTCTAATCCATAATACTGTGATGAATGGGAAATGTGAACGAATATTGCACACACAACTAAACAGAACGTTTCGTAGTTTTTTTTTTTATTTATTAAGAATATGCCGAAACCGTCAAGTAAAAAAATGTTTCTCAATTTTATGATGATAATGGCTTGATTGCATGCTTTCAAACTCTGCTTTTTTTCCTTTCTTTCTTATAAATAGCTTTTTTAAGAATCATAATATCCTTTACTTCTTAATTCTGTAAAATTCTGTTCTAAAAATTTCTCAACGATCGAAAGAGATTGTAGTGCCCGAAGGCGAATATAAATTTCAACTTCAAGAACTCTACTGAACAGAGCTTACTTGAATGGCCATTACTAAAAAATTCTATACTTGCTGTTATTTCTGATGTTAACCAATTCTACGGTGGTAATAACGCACGAAGAAATGGAGTAAATCGAAAATGGCAGAGCATTTTCAATATAGTGGCAATTCGAGAACCCTACATTTACAATTTTCTGCTCATGTACACTGAACGACCAATTTATTAGAGACACCTCTTACGGATAATAGATCGGCCTCCCAGTGACACCCAAACAATGGAACAGGCCGAAGCGGTATATAAAAGGGATGCATTGGATCACAAGTTGCAGTCAGCAGCAGAAGTGGACTGAACGAGGCATGATCGCTGGAGCTCGACAGCGCAGTTAAGCATTTCGCAAACCGCGAACCTCTTCGGGTTTTCCCGTGGAACAGTGTCAAGGGTATTCCGTGAATGGCAGTTATGCCAAAAAACAACGTCCAACAAACACAACTCCGAACGAAACAGGGCCGTGGATGAACGAGGCCAACAGCGACTGGCACAAATCACCCACAACAAGAGGACGGGAACAGCCCAACAAATTGCAGCGCACTTCAATGAGGGAGCATCCCAACCCTTTTCGGAGCTGCAATTTGTTGGGCGCACCTTTGCACCTTGCACCTGGATGAGTGGAAGAAGGACGCCTGGTCCGACGAATCGCGCTTCCTACTTCATCATGCGGACGGCAGACTGCGCATCTGGCGCAGACAGCACGAGGCCATGGACTCATCCTGTCAGCAGACAACCGTACAGTCGGGTGAAGAAGGAGTGCTGGTCTGGGGTGTCTTCTCTTGGGACACACTGGGTCCTCTGATATCCGTAGACACATCCCTGAATGCCACACACTACCTGAACATTGTTGCCGATCAGGTGCACCCGTTCTTAATGACTGCTTTCCCTGGTGATGACGGACAGTTTCAGCAGGACAATGCTCCTTGTCACCGTGCTCGAATGGTCTTGGACTGGTTCGAGGAACATGACGCGGACTTCCACCTGCTTCAGTGGCCAGCTCGGTCGCCCGATCTCAACCCGATCGAACATGTATGGGATGAAGTGGAAAGAATCCGACGTCTTCCCACACTACCGTCCAACCTCACCAATTACGGGACGCTGTGATGTCAGCCTGGGCTGCTATTCCTCCGCAATGGCTTCAACACCTTGTTGAGTCCATGCCAACACGTATTCAGGCAATTCTCGCCGCTAAAGGAGGCGCAACACGCTATTAGCGATGTGTCTCTAATAAATTGATCGTTCAGTGTATATCATAAAAATTGATGAGTTTATAATCGTTATCTTAAAAAAATTAACAAGTTTACATCATTTTATGCAATTTTAATGCAGAGCTCTCTTTCTGTGTGTAAGGTATTTACGAGATTTTGAGATAGTGAATCAACTAAACCCTATCTACAGTAAGGTCCTTCTTAGGGCTGGTAGGATTATGGGAAGCGGATGAAGTGCTACTATTGCCTCTCCAGGACAGATATGTTCTATTATATTAGATCTGGAATCTAACTACCCAATCTGTTCGTTGAATATTTTCACTTTGGAGAAATTCATCCCCTTAAATGTATGAGAATTAACCGGCCACATAAAATGGCCAAATGCTTCTCTGAAAAACCTAACACAGGGATCTGATCCCTTTAAGTTGATTAGTCACGGTGCTCGCTCAAACACAAGGAGTGAGACGACGGTTTAACACGATGCCGCCTTACAACATTAATCCACCATCACCGTAATAATCGGGCATCCTGATGTTGGAAGGACGATGATGAGTTTCATGCTCTCTCCAGATGTGAACACGTCGATAATTTGTGTTTAAACTGAAACTGGATTCGTCACACAAGAGAATGCAGGCCCACTAAACTTAGGTCCAAGGGCTGATGCCGTCTGCACCACTCGCTTCAGACCATCGGTCTTCTTGCTTACAAGTTTCAAAATTGGCTGTACATGTGACGATATTTTGGTTTCACGGGACTCGATGCTGATTCCCTATGACAGAGGGAAGTTAAGAGCCATATACTGATCACCATCTTGGCATTCCTACCCTGAACCTCTAGCTATTGTTCTAAAATTGTCTTCAGAGATTGGAGATCTCTTACAAAGATAAAATATTATACCAAAGACAAAAAGTGTCTTAACTTTAGAATGAACTAAAATATGACACCCTGGAATTAAGAAGTAAACCATATATTTGGATCTCTCTTCTCATGATCTTTTTAGAACGTGGAGATTAATTCAAAATAGCACTTAGAGGTGGTAAAATTCAATTATGTGGACGGAACATCTCTGCACCTCTTCTTCTTCTTTTTCTTGAAGGAACTACAGTTATACAGGTAGAAACGAGCAAAGTTTAAGCCGCAAGTTCAAACCCCGTAGAGAGACAGAAGGAAATTCTCACGGAAAATCCTAAGGTCCTAAGTTCTTAAACGAATCCCTGTTAAACGTTAAAAAAGTCATCTCATCGTTCAAACCCAACACCGGTTTTGCGACGACAGAACGAATGAAACTCGAAATTTACTAAACTCGATAATATTCATTCTTTTAAACAGCTTGAACTGTATATTAATTACTAATGGTTCTATTGAAATATTAAGCTTCTCAGATATCAAAATTAGACAGCTAATAAGTCGGTTGTCTCTGACGCTCAAAACCCGCCAACAGTAAGTAAGTTTCAGGGAATGTTTTATAGAAATGTATATTCTTAAGAAAGAAGTGAAAGCGTAGGTCTCGTGCGATAATAATATACTTGCTTTTCTTAAAATCCTTCAGTTAAATTTCCTGTCCCTGTTATCGAATCTGTAAACCGGGCAGGTGAGCGAATCGTTAAAGCAAACAAACCAAACCAATATTCATCAGCCGTTATATTGATAAATGAAACCGTTTGCGGAAAGTTTTGAAAGGTCTTTTGAATAAATTTTCAAATATTTGTTACCGGTAAAATCGAATTTTTTTCAGCAATTTAAAAAAAAAATGCAAAAAAGTAAAAATAAAATCTTGCAAACATTCTAAAAGTTGTGACGCAATAGTAGGCTTAAAGTCTTTTTCGTCGCACCTTATGTTTCTTTTGTTTAAAATCTAAACTGCCAATATTATAAAAGAGAAAAATTCAAAAATTAAACTAAAAATTCACGACAAAGACGGATGTATTCACGAAAACTGACCTACAATAGTCTACGAATATGCCTGAAAGGTTGATACAGCCGAATTAAGATCTTAATGATTATGCTGTTGAACCAGATTTTGAATCACGTAAATGGCGCATAAACCAATTCCATTTACCAATCAATACAAATTGTTTTATGGTAACTATAGCCGTCTCAGGCAGTCATACAGATGCAGTACAATTATTAGTATAATATGCGAGGGGCGTCCAATAGGTTCAAGACTGTTATCATTTCCAGCCATGTTTTGGCTTCTGTGGAGGCTTCGCTGCTATCCAATGACGTTAAAAAAACGCATGCGCAGTAAGGTATTTTTAACAGTTCTGGACAACGATCCCTGAAACACTCCAGTGGCAAGAAAATTACCTTACTACCGGAATGTTTTACTCAAAAAGCAAAGGTCAAAAAACAGTATTTTCGACTTTGAAGTAGGTCACAACAGAATTCTATTCTTTCCTATTTTCTTCAATTAATTAAACATCTGAGGTTTGGCGAGTAAAAATCCTCGTAAGACCATCCAATAATTACTCTTTAAAGAATTCTTTTCTGCTTCTGTGTTCATTGTTAGAAGTGCTGGTTCTTCAATTTTCAACATGGAACGAATACCCACAGGCTTTAAAACAGTTCACTATCATTTTCTGAACCATGTTCCTCCCGGATTTTTTTTTTACCAACAATGCAAACACAATGTAAAAATTATAGAGTTTACTAACCATTCCAAAGTGAACTGTAATATCTCCGACATCTGGTGGTGGAAGTTACAAATATCAACTGTTTTCCCATCTCCTCTCCTTAGTGCATGCACATTAACGTTAGCACACCTCTCCTCTCCTTAGTGCATGGACATTGCCATTTGCTCAGATGTTCCAAAGCAAGCGAAAAGGTGATTGACGAAATTAAAAACGAAACTTAAAGCACCGGAAGAATTATAGCACCCTCTGACAAAATCTACCAATTTTATTTTCAACCGGTTACAAGAAGTAGACCGTATTGCCAAGTCTCTCGCCAGCCAGGTGGCCGAGAGGCCTAGGGCGTAGGCTTTCTAGTTCTCGAGTCTACCTGGTCGTGGGTTCGAATCCCGCCGTGGGCATGGATGTTTGTGTTTGTCCCGGGCTGCGTACAAAAATAACTTGTGTAAAAGGCGCAAAATGACCTTAGTAGTCGACGCCAAAAATTCTAATAAACCAACCAACCAACCAACCAAGTCTCTCTACTGGAAGCGTCATTGATAGCATCCGACCAGTTAATTGCAGCGCAGAAAAAAGAGTGATCATGAGATTTCTAGTGGAAGATTTAAAACTTGCTGGAATTTATCTTCGAGTGTCATGTACGTTTAGAGTGTATCACGCCCATCAGTAGGTTGAGTGATTTAAACGCTATCGTAAAGTGTAACTACAAGAGAAGCCAGAGAAGCATTGTAAATGCCGAGTACTGCTCCATGCAGCTTTCTGATGCAGTTCGCAAACCCATTCACAAGAAACGTCCTTGTTTGCCCAGATCCTGGTAAGGTATCATTCTGCAACAGAAATCGTCTGACCCCTATATGGCCAACAAAACTGTAGTAGTCAAATTGACCAATTGCATTGGGAAACACTACCACAAAGTCAAGACTTGGCTCCGTGTAAGATTCACCTTTTCGGCCATCCGAAGAAGCATCACGGAAGGCAAAGTTTCACACGGATGACGAAGTGATTCAGGCAGTTCTCCAATAGTTTATGGACCAGCCAACAAAATTCTACGCTGCAGAAATACATAAAGCTCGTAACCAGATGGGAAAAATGTGCTGCAGTGGAAGGAGTTTATGTCGAAAAAATAATTCAGGTAATTTCAATTAATCTCTCATACTTGTCTAGAAATAAAATCATTCCGGATATTTAATGGACGCCCCTCATTTGTCAATCAACGTATCATAATTAGTAGCGATTTCGTCAAGTCGATCAAATATTCATAAAATTTTAGTTTCATTTTCTTAGTAATTTTGTCGGCCAACCTGTATGAATTTTTCCGTATATTATTAAAACGAAACTAAAACCGTAACATGACGAAGCAAACGTGCTCCGAGCCAGCATCAACATTGCTTAAATAATAAGCAAAAATAACGTTGTATTCACACAATGAATTGATTGATGTATCGCATTCTTGGCAAGTAAAAAATTTTAACGGTCACTGTTAGAGACGTGCGATTGACGTAAAAGAATCTACAAAAGTTGACACAGCCCTGCTAAGATCTTGATTCTGTTGTTCAAAACAGAATTTGAAAATGTTAATCCGTATTCAAATTATCTTGCAAACAGCGGACAAACGGATAAATGTATAGACCATGCGTGCCATTCTTATAAGTGGTTAAAGCTTCTAATGAAAAAAAAAAAAAGAAACTGTGGCGTTGGATTGCCTGTATAGGAAGGGTAAGCCTCTTATCACAAAAAACTTCCGAGTTATGAAACCCGATTACTTAATATAAATGTAACTTCTACGTCTACAGAGGAAACCTTACTAAACAGAAATTTGATTGCTAAATCCAAATCCAGACGGCGTTTTATATCTCGGATGTTTTCTTATTTTTGTAGTAAGAGGTTTACCCTTCTTATGCAAGAAAGTTCCTAATAAGTGCTGAGTGCTGACCTTGTAGTGCAAACTGTTGCTCTTTTGGTTGAAAAGCGCCGCAAGATTTTTATTCACAAAAGATTAAAAAATCCACTTGCTATTTCGTTTATTTCAAAACATTAATCATTCAAATTATTTTCATTTATTAGTGGGCAAGAGCAAATGTAATAACTGTTAAAACATTAGCAAAAAAGTGCCTTATGAACTAACATATGAAACAGGCCGATGAATATTTTACAGGCCTCCCTGATCTATGGAACCTGCACGGTTCAACGACTGGTGGCTATTAGGAAAATGGTGGGGGGTGGAGTGTAGGATTTATTAAAGAAAATAAAAAAAAGGGCTGCAGACTTATTACAAACTCGAACGAGTAAACTAAATTATCCACGCCCCCTCTCCTATTTTTCTCCTTTATTTTTAACATCGTATCTTATTACATCCTCCTGACGAAAGACGACTGCCGACTTGTATTTCATTTGATGTTTGTGCTTGCACAGTCCATGTGGTCGATATTAAAATAAAATCCATGCCCAGACCCAGACAAGGAAGGATAGGAAATGCATAAATTAATTTTCCTTCTCTTTTCTTTCCTTTTCCATCCTTGCACATTCTGTCTTTTCAAACATTTTCCATCCTTTTCGTAGAATATCTCGGAGTCCGCAGTCGGGTTCAATTCGAACACGGGTCTCTGTTCGGTTTCTCATATCCGGCTGAGATAATAAGCGAGTGTGGTGGGTGGATGGGTGAGAGAGGGGGAGGGGAGGGTTCGGTCTCCAACCTCATCAGGGGCCAGAGCTCGCTAGCGCATGCGCACCAGAGGACGACCACGAGACCCTGACCCCGGAGCGACCGCTTCTGTTTGTAATTTCCCTCGCTCTACAACCCCCGCGTACAGCGACACTGTCGGCAAATAATTTCCTCTTTCGGCCGCAGAATGTCGCCACTCGCCTATAAGCAAACACTGAACGAAACGGGTGGGCTTGCTTGGCCTTCTTGCTTGCCTCCTCCCTCGTCTTTCATTTATTCAACCCCTTCTTCTAACGTTGAAAGAAAAAAATACGACATTAAAAAAAAAGGAAAGACCAGAAAGAAAAATTCATTTGTTACTTTTGAAAAAATAAAGCATAATTAAAAAGTTGAATAATATTTTATGAGCGATTCTCGGAGCAATAATAGGTTATGCGAGTAGTAAGATTGTTCTTATTATTAAACGAGATATAATTATTTTCATATATTTAAAACTTTTTTTAGCTCGTCATTCAACTCAAGCCAAAATACACCAAAAGAGCCTCAACTGCTTAGGTATATCAATTCCCTCCGTACACTTGGTCTCGAATTTCATTATTTTTAATAGTGAGCTTAAACGTTATGACTAAAGAAATAAAAACGATAGAAGAAGTAATAAAACTAAATACTTTTATCTCATAAAAAAAAGAGTTGATTTTTCTGTGCAGCAATTTTCTTTTTATGTCTTTAATGATTAAGTTGAAAATATTAATTTAATTACGCCGCTGTTTGTGTTTTCTCTCTTTTGTGCGGCGTGAGGGCTTTTTGTTTAATGTTTCTCTTATCTGTTTCCATTTATTAGACGGATCGTCGTTGGTTGGCAATCACCGGTGGTTCCTCTCGTCTTAGATGAGATTCATCTATCTTCATTTCTCTCGTCAACTCCCTTTCTATCCATTTCTGACCATTAATTTAAGTTTGTAGAATAATAATTGCTCCCTCGCTAATTAATGCTTCTAACAGCAATAATAATGCCAACTCCATTCGTTCATTCAATTTAAAAATAAGAATTGCCTCTCGACCGACGTTAATTAAAATAAAGAAAAACCTCGTGGACGCGATTCTCATAACGTCGAACGTTTGGCAGCATTCAATAAACCGAGGGAACCAATTTACCATCGGCCGAGTGTTTTCATTTATCTTTGGGCATTCCTTCAGCTCACGTACATGTTTCCAAGAGAGAGAGAAAAGGAGAAAAAAAGGAGAATATTGTTCAGAAAAGGAGGATGGGTCAGAAGAAAAGAGAGAGAGAGGGAACGTGTGTGCGCGGGAGAAAGAGAGAGAGAGAGAGAGAGAGAGAGAGAGAGAGAGAGAAGAGGGGGTCTGGCAACAGGGGGAAGGGTAAGACGGTTTGAGGGCGGCGGAATTGAGTTCGTTGTAGAGAGGTTTCTGGTGCCCTGACGCCCGTAGCACACCTTAGCGTTTGCAGCTAATCTACTGCCTTGGAATTGCATAGGAACATGTGGTTCATATTGCGAACCACGGGGCCCGCTCAAGTTGGGGAAATATAATTCACAATACAATACATTACAGGCGATATCGGTTCTTTGAGTCGAAATTGGCACTCGTCCTATTGGTCTGATGTACTTAATTCTCCAATTTTGTTTGGCTAGTCGGCTCGCGAGCATTAGGAAGCACCATTTGCACCCGGCCGGTTTTATATTAGATATTAGTCTCTCTCTCTCTCTCTCTCTCTCTCTCTCTCTCTCTCTCCGTTTTTTCCTCTTTCTCTCTCTCCATCCGTCATTCCCTCTTCTCTCTTCCGTTTCTGCCTCTTCTTCTTCCTCCCCTCTACAACTTTATTAGTTTCCGGCCGTATAAATTTCGTCAAAATTATGGCCGTCAAAATGGCACGTGCTTTTTGGACCCAACCACGGAAAATGGAACCCACTCCCCTCATTTCTTCTTAGATCAAGAAAAGAATTGGTTTTGAGGGAAGGAAAAAAATTACAGTGAATTTTTTTAGATTTTTCAACGTTTGATTGAAAAGGTTCGTCACTCCAGGTGACTGAAAAACTAATCACATGGACAGAAAAAATAATAAAAAAGAGCCAAATAAAATCTCTCACCCATATTACATCATTTGAAGAAAGGGGAGGGAGAATTTAAATTGATCTCAGACATTTCTCTTATTATAATTAAATTAAACTTGTAGATGATCTTAGACATTAAAAATATTTCTTTTAAAAATATGTAAAAAAAAAAAAAAAAAAAAAAAAAAAAAGCCTTGAGTCCGACATTAAGAAAAAAGAAAAATGAGGCGAAATCAGCCCGAATGAGGAGATGCTAGGAGATCTGTTACTGTTACTAAACATTACTGTTAATAGTTTGTAATAGTTTGTTATAATAGTGTGCGCCCCTGTATTAATAACGTTTGTAATTATTGAGCAATTAGATTACTAGAATGAATGCGTAATTTATTTGGCATGTGATTATATTAATTTATTTTCAGGCTATTGCGAAGAGTATTATTGAATAAACGTATTGTTTAATTAGCGATGTTACGAACAATATATTTAAACTGCGTTCGATTTAAAAATTTTGCCTGTGTATGGCAACAAAATTGAATAGAATAAATAGAACTTAATGAAATGGAATCATTTTGTTGGAGCCCAGTTTTCATAATATGTTTAGATTTCGTGTAATTAGGTATATTTTCGCAATCCAATGCTAATTAAATCGTGTTTGAAGAATCGATCTTCAGCAATCGATCATAGACTGGCAAAGCGTTGGGTCCCCATGTATCCAAGGGGGAATGGCTTGTGGATTAAATAATTTTATCAATCCTAACAATAGTCCTCAATGAATACGGGGATCAATAAAAAGAATCTGATGCTTGACACGAACACAATTTCATTATGAGATATGCGAGAAAAACCGTAGCAACTTTGAAGGCAATTTACCTACGCCATTTCATATCAGCGGACCAATGTGTATTTGTTGCCAAAAATTTTAGCATCTATTTATTTGCTAGCCAATATTTGACGTTAAATTAGAACTGAAAGTAGACAAAAAGAAAGAATGCTCCAATTTACTGCATTCCATATAAATACCATGTAAATGAAAAATTACCATTTAGAACAGGGATGTAATCAACTTTACGTAAAATTTACAAATTTATATAATCAGCATTTATGCTACATATACACTTTAATTTGCGTTCGCGGTCGCCTATTCTTGAACATAGGAAGACACTTTTAAAAGGGTCTTGCAGGCGTATTTTGACAGATATCAGAAGATGAATGAAAATGTAGCAGCATTGAGTTTTCCAATTTCCAACGGCGTAACTTATATACCCCGACTATTTTCCTGCACTTGATAGCTTGGCAACATTGTTGTCTATGGCGAACAGCTCAACACTTTCATCGAAGAATTTAGTTGTCTTCAGCGAAAACTTATTAGCGGAAGAATGGAGCTATTTATTAGTTTTACCATGTCCGTCCGTCTGTCCCGTTCACATTTTATAATTGTTGAGTAGAATGTTGAAATTCGGAATGTAGCTTACTAAAAGCATGTACGAGGGTAGCGCAGAAAGTAATGCACCACAATTTTTTTTCTTCAACAATTATTTCTTGAACACAATAAAACTTATACACACGAAAGATTGATGTTTCTTCTACACTCCCTATTTTTCCACATAATCTCCGTCCCGTTCTATGGCCTTCCTCCAGCGAGACGCAAGGATGTGTGTGCCCTGTCGGTACCAGGCCTTGTTCTGTTCACGCAGCCATGTCTTCACTGTACGAATCACCTCTTCGTCATCCTCAACCTCAAAATGTCTTCCACGAATGACATTCTTCAATGGCCCAAACAAGTGAAAGCCTGAGGGCGCTAGGTCAGGGCTGTAGGGTGGATGGGATAACTCTGTCCAACCCTGTTTCGTGATGTGTTCCGACGTCTCATGCTGGTGTGAGGGCGAACGTTATCGTGTTGAAGCAAACAATCAGTTGGGCTGTCATGGGCTGCTATGGCGTCGCTTCTTGAGTTTGGTTAATGTGTTCACATATGCCTCGGAATTAATGGTGCTGCCTCTCGGCATCCATCAATGAGTATGACACCATCACGGTCCCAAAACACAGTGATCATGACCTTACGAGCAGAAGCAGTTGCTTTGAATTTTTTCTTCTGTGGAGAGTACGGATGACGCCATTCCATCGATTGTCGTTTTGTTTCGGGTTCAAAATAATGCATCCAGGTTTCATCAGCTGTCACAATCCGGGACAAGAAGGCTTCCCCCTCAGCTTCAAAACGTTGCAGCAACTCAGAAAAAATGTGTTTTCTCAGAGCTTTGGCGCGGAACCCATCGTGAACACTTTTTTGTGTAATCAAGAGCACGGATGATTTCACCCACACTTCCTTTGCTGATTGACAGCTCCAGCGCCAACTGCCGAGTCGTTCTGACGAATGAGCGCATCAGCACGCTGCATCTTGTCAGGTGTGACAGCCGAGGATGGCCGCCCCGACCGCGGCAAATCTTGGAGTTCCGCCGAACCGCTTTCTGATGGCCTCACCTTCTCTGTGCCCAGCTACTAACCGGACTTCTGTCGACTGCTGATGCTCCATAAACTGAACATAAACGTTTGTAAATGTTTCCAACCATTTCTTGCTCCGCAGTGAGAAATTCAATGACGACACGCTGTTCGTAACTACATCACTTACAGACGCCATGTTGTTCCATTGCTGCACGTATGCTATCTGTCGGAAGAAACGGAAATTTTGCGCGCGCACTCCGAAAACTTCAAAGAATGCATATCTCAAGTTTCGCATTCGTACCATTGTTGGGGACGGAGAAAAAAATTGTGGTGCATTACTTTCTGGGCTACCCTCGTATTACTTCACTATGTAGTTTGACCTATTGGGATCAGTTTCGGGGGGTGGGAATTAGTGGTCATTCTCTCTATGTGGTAAATAGGTATGTAAAGAAGTGAAATTTGGTAAGCAGAATCCTCTACGCATGATCTACATTACTATGAAGTTTGGGACAGCTTCTCCCAGAGGGAAGTGGACACGTGGTCTTTAGAACTATTTATGTTTTCAGAAGGCAACATATGTCATGTGATATATCATTCGATCGGAAATGATGAAAAACGAAAGAAGATAGAGCTATTTCCCATTTCTAAATACTACGTTCGAAAAAAATCAATACTTTGATTAAAAAAATGGGGGTTCAAGAGTATGGATATAAGGGGTGAAAAATAGATGAACTCGAGGTTTCCGCTACTTTCCTCTACTCTACTCGGACTTTCTTGTTATTTACTGTATGTATGACTGTGACTGAAGTTTGACGCATAGGCATAGCAACTCTATAGCATTAATGGATCTATAAAATGTAAAAAAGCGCTTTCCGAGATAATCAGAGAGTAAGTATATGATTTATCCAATGCTACTGTCTTGTAGATTTGCTAACTTTTGCCTCGAGATAAGGTATACATCTGCCGTTGTCCGAAACTGCTGATGACCAACTGAAGCCATTTTGATTAAATAATTAGCCCAAAGGCAACTTTCATATGGATGCATTTTTTTTTGTTATGGAGCTGAAAATGGACTCGGGCTAATGTTCAATCCTTTTAAAAGTTTGCTCAATTAAATTATTAATTTAGAACTAAAAGCTACAGAATATTTAGCTTAAATGGTAAGTTATAATATCAAATTCTTTCGGTGGATCAAAAATAAAAATTGTCAAACTCTCTAGCAGAATAGCATTTAAGGCGCCAATAAGCTAGTTGTTTACATTATAAAAATAAAAATAATCCGCATTATAGATATATTCGATAGAGCTGGGTTCTTATTTCATGGTCTGCGGATCCCTGAGGTCCAAGAACCAATTTAGTCGTGCCATCATTTACATAAAAAAACCTGACTATTTTAGATGCACTAATTTTTGTAATATCAGTATTTATTACAGTTTTTAATATTGCTATCTATTCTATCAATTCAACTGCTTAAGCAACCTCGCGTAGTTCATTCGGTTACGTTTTGATCTTTAAAATCTTTTTACTACACTTAACAACGGCTCTTACATTTACGTTGTTCTTTGTGAAATCAACGGAGGAAACGGATGGTGTAAAGCAAAATAATATGATAACAGGCAGAAGTGTCAGCGAAAGAGCGATTGTAAAGGAATACTCTAATTCTATATATGCAGAAAACAAAGCAAAATTGGACAAAGAGTGGTGAGACTGAAAAAACTGATTTTTCAGATAGAGACTATCCTTTGTCAAAGCAAAAAATAAAAGTGTTACCACTCTGCGTCCTTCTTTTCTTCTACTTTCGAAAACAAAAGGAAAAATTATCATCCGAAACTCATGTTCGTCAGTTGTAACCGGTGCAGAGATGTTTGCCTGTGCATGAACTCGAATTTCAAAAAAATTTCGAGGTTGCTTAAGCAGTTGAATTAATAGAATAGATAGCGATATTGAAACCTGTAATAAATACTGATATTACAAAAATTAGTGCATCTAAAATAGTCAGGTTTTTTATGTAAATAATGGCACGACTAATAATTTCAAACCTTACCAGTTCAATGAAGTTTCGAACCAGAGCATTTCAAAGTGAAGTTATATACTTTTGGATCTCGTTAAGAAAAGCTACCATTATAATAATGGTTAAATCTTTATTCATTTTTAGAAGCATTTTCAATTTCATTCCAAAAAATCTCAAGAATATTTGAAGTGAAATGAACATTCAACTCAGTTTCCCATGGCTCTCGATTTTGGGTGTGCATAGATAAGAAAGAGTAAAATATAGAACGAGAGTTCTGTCAAATATGGAGGATGGAATAATTCCTAACTAAAGCTTTGGAACTTTCCTTAAAATGTATTTATATTCTCTGCAATTTATTATCGCCTGTGAGCTGCAGTTTATTTATACAGCTTATACATGTATTCTGTTTAAAGAAAGAATGCTTTCACCTTTCAATCCGATTCAATAGCGTTCATTCCTATCCTAAACTAACCTGCCCTTATAGAGTGGCCATTAAGTGACTCATTTCTTGATGGGATATTCATTAATTTGTATTTTGAGCGAATGTAGAATATATTTTGAGAAGTGATTTATACTGTACCATATTTATATACAAGAAATGAGGAATTATTTATTGAGGTAGCTATTTTTAGTTTTTAAAGTTTTAAAAATATCCACGCTATAATATATATGTCACCTAAATCGGAGTAGGAAGCCATAACAATGCCTTTATTTTTTTTGAAGCATTAACAGATAACTTGAATGGTTTTCATCCCTCTTAAATCTGGAGTAGAAAAGGGAAGGAAACATTCCACGATCTAGACTCGAACCAGGGACCACGACTACCGCTGTCGGTGTTCTAACCAATTGAGCTACCGCGAACACAAAACAGTAGCTGTTACGAAGTACCTTTATGGACTTCCTGAAGACACTTGATAGCCGAAATGATGGTGTCAGGGTAAAGAGGATTCCCGACTTTCGAATCGGGAGCTATCAAGTAACTTCAAAGAAGTCCATAAAGACACTTCGCAGCAGAACTGCTGTTCAGTGTCGCGATAACTCAATTGGTTAGAGCAACGACAGCGATAGTCGTTATCCCTGGTTCGAATCCAAGTCGCAGAATTTTTCCTTCCCCTTTTCAACACCAGATTTACCAAATTGTTGAAGTGTTTATCTCCAGTTTATTAATTATTTATTTATTCATTTCTCTTAGAATTCTATAATTGATATAGCGCCCACTGTTGGTCTAAGATGCCTTACCTTCGTAATACATTTTCATTCACCCTTATTTATAATCCCATATTCTAGCCAGTAATCATCTAAGTGTTTCAAAACTCATCTAAAATTTTCTAGACGCAAATTTCGACATTTACTAAATATATCATGCGTTTTTTAATATTGCATAGGAAAAATAAACCCCCCCTTTTTAATCATAATAACATCTACATAATAAAGATGCTAAAATTCCAAGATTGGAATTTAATTTATTTTTAATAATTTCAGGTTTTTCGCTTAAAAATTAACGGAAATGAAATTCGTTTTGTTATTGGAGAAGACTAAATGAAAGAAATCGATTGGAATGGAAAATGACATCTCTAGAATGTTTCCACTTTAATTTTGCACTTTCTTGAAATTAATTAATGTTAAACTTTTTCAAAGTAATCTTACGGTTCATTAATATTTAAATGAAATTCTCCGTTATTTTTCGAATCATTTAAATTTGACAATGTGACTTTTCATTGCTCTTGAAAGCGTTTGTTTGAAATTTCTGGAAAGCAAAGAAAACAAATTTTTAAATATTTATCACATAGCCTTGTATGCTTTAAAGTTTTAAAAATAAACGAATTTTTTTAACTGTTAGGATTATCATTATTATTATTAGTATTATTATTATTATTATTATTATTATTATTATTATTATTATTATTATTAAACCATCCCTATTGAATCTTATCTTAATTAAGAGAGCGAAAGAAAGAGCGAGAGCGAAAGATAGAGAGAGAGAGCATTGATTGCTGACTGGCTCTGAAACTCTTCAACTGAGCAGAAAATTAAAGTTAATCTTCTTTTACACGAAGCGACACGCATTTTGCATTTCCTGATTTCAATAAAATTAAATTGATCGATCGATCTGGCTGCGTGCAATGAAAATCCCCCTCCTCCTCCTCCTCTTCTCTTCTCTTTGGCGTCGTCGTCATAGTTTCCTCTTTTAACCCTCCTTCAACCCCTTTTCCTCCTCCCTTTAACCCGATCTCTTCCTCCAACTTGCGTAGAGGAAAAGAGTTGCCAACCCGTTTCACCTAAAACTCCCCTTCGTCTAAACGCATTAATAGATTCATGGAACCCCGTTCTCTTTACATAATCCATTATGTATTGGTTGCGAACTTACCTTATTTAACATAAGGAAGGTTTATGTAGTTTTAATAATTGTTTGAAGATCATGTTATTTTCATGCAAATGACAAAATGATTTGTCAAGAGAAAGCACACAAGACTGATGATGGAATGACTTAAACATAGAAAAGAGTTAGGGAATAAGTTATTTAAGTTTGTAACCTGTCACGAACTGCGCATGTGCTCTTGTTGAACTTTTATTTAAAATGTAAATTGATCACAAATAGTTTCCGCCGAACAGGCAACGAAAGTTTCCTTTATTGTCCACATTAAGGTTAAACTAATAGAAAATGGAGAAAGGACTGAAAACCCAGACGGAAGGACATTTATCAAAATCTACAACGAGGTTTATACATCCACATATATAACTTCTCTATTGATCTATCTATCGGCTTTTACACCCTCTCACACGAAAACTTCACCCCGCAAGAGACGTAACTGCACTAATGTTCTTATTGAATTTAAGTTGTAATCTAATCACCGTCCCATTCAGAAACAAATGAACGATCATTTAAGTTGGTGTTTGGCTCTTTCTGATTTTATTGTTGCAAATAAACAATAACGAACGTAAATTATGCCAGAAATATTATTTTCTCACTTAGTATGAAATCCTCTGCATGCCTATATGGATGCAAAATAAAACTCTTGATCTTTAAAAGTTTCGTTTTCGCTCGAGTAATGAGAAAATTCAAAATACAGTGAAAAAACATTCAAGCAATATCAAGATCATCATCTTTGCAATATTAACATTTAAAGAATTTAGAACCTTATAGAAACACCTGTTGCAGACAAACGAAAATCTATTTTTAAAACGCTTAATTTTTTCCCTTTCCTCTTAAATATTAATAAATCTACTCAAATGATAGAGACGAGCTAAAATTTATCCAGATAAAATGATCTCGGAGTCAAATATTTGACTTTAAAAGCAGCATTCCACGACGGAAAAGAGGAAACGAAACCATTTAAAACATTTGACAAGCGACTTTTTACGAGAACCTTTATAATGCAATCTTCTCCTTATGTTCAACAACTATCAAAGTACCATCATAAAAAAGTATTTTGAACGGAATGACGCCTAGTTCTGATATTCACATATTTCGTCTCTAAAATTATTGTCACGTAAGGTTTTATGTTTAATATACCATGTTAGTCTTTATTGTCCTATCCACATTTGAAAAATGATTTAGAACTGTTTATTCGAATCACGAATTCGTTATGGATTATTAATATAAAATTTAGAATAGATTTTAAAGTTATTTTTAAGATACAAAATAAAATCATTAAACAAATAACAATTGGCACTAAATTACATGAATATCCAATAGAGTATCAATATAAAGAATTAAAAATCCGAAAAATTGAAACATTATTTGAATATATAGTATTTACTCAAAATTACTTTTCGAAAACTACCTAAAACGCAGGAAGCAAAAATACTCGTTACGAAAAAAACATAAAATTGATGTACCTAAAATTTTTAATAATTATGGAAAACGAGAAAAACAA
>JAHWFO010001074.1:5702168-5716541 GCA_023313115.1 Rhysida immarginata
TCAAACATTTAGAATCAAAATTTTATAGAGAACTATAAACTGAGTATACGGAGATAGGGAACCAACGATCGGAAATGCATATATCGGGCACCACGAGATCTTGAATGAGTAAAACGTGTAAAGAACGTTTTAGTAAGCTGCTTTCGTTTTCAGAGCAAACAGCAATTTATTTATCCATAAACAACGTACACTTCATATCAGTAACGTAGCAATAACTCACAGCTGGGAGCAAGTGTTCAAAGTGGCGACCACCAATCTCAATACGTACAGCATGAAATTTTGTCGCCCTTTTAAATATCCCTGATGTCTATTGTACAAGGAGATACAAGCAGTGGCTCGCAATATCACATCGATTCTACATACACTAACAATCTGATGCGCCCCCATATGAAAAATTTCATCTGGCCATGGGACAGGATGTGCCCCTTCCTATCCAACGATTAGAGGATCTGTTGTCAAGGTGCTCGCAAACATGAACACCCCATTGAGCAGGCGCACCTTTATATTGCGGCCACATTTTTTCCCAGACAACAAGAGGTACACGAGCTCGTGGGTGCCTGAAATATACATGTCCGACCATCGGCTTCGTATCTCAAAATACTCATTTTAATTCCTCTATCATCTGTAGAATTTTAACCTTAGAGGTTGAGATATCCTGTATATCGCCAAAAAAGTGATAGAAAGATACCCTATGAAAAATGGGGGAGGGGGGGGGACTCTAACCGCAAAAAGTAAAGTACATTCCTTTCTGATGGAATTGAGGTTAGCACCCTGTTCTGGGACTGTTTTTAGTGGTTAGAGGGTTTTCCTTCTTTTGCAGGCAAATCCGGAACACAATTCCTTAATTTTTTTTACAGAAAGATAGGTTAAAATGGAAAAGATAAGTTTTATGCAGTAAATGGAAAAGCCCGCCATATGCGAACTGCTCACTAAGGGCACTAGTACTCAAATAGCGGCAAGATGCAGGGAAAAATTTCTTGCGTGAAGGAATTTTCAAAATCGGCACCTATAATCACTGTCTAACAATATTTCAAGACGAAATTTAGAAATTTCGCACTCACGTCTGCAGCTACCTTAATGAAATCTACATGTCTGCCAAGGGATTGGATAGACTTTAGTATCACCAGACATTACGGCATTGACTTTTTATGGGGGTATGGGAAAAATTGACTTTTGTACCCCTATGCCGTAGGACTTGTTAGAGTTAAGCAGCGTATATGTGACGCGGTAGCTTCGCTCATGTCGAATATATCTGTCAAGTATAAACTTGGTTGGATACATATGATTCGGTTATTAATTTTGGCAATAATTGAGTCCAGCTGTGGTGGAATAGTCTTTTTTTTTTTGGTACTTCACTTCATTTGAGAATACTGAGTTATGCTTGGCCCCATTTGCGAGGAAGATTTAATTCATTCTTGAGTAGATATATTCATCTTCAATAGCAGCTCAAATTAATTAAGAAAAATAATACGCATGACGTTTATAATTTATTTCACCGATAATTGGCATTTTCTAACGAGCTCATTAAGCCTTTGAGAATAATCACACAATGTTAAAAAAAAGCGATACTAATGAGACACATCTCCAAGGAGAAAGAATTCCTAATGTTCAAGACAGGGTTCAGATTTTAAAAGAACTAAAATAAACTCGTAGTGTCTAGACAATTTCTTACTTTGAAATTAGAGAAGTTTCTCATATACTTTTTAAAAATGGAAAAGTTTTAATGGAATACTGTATTATTTTAATAATGCGTCTAACGGTCGAATAAAAGAGGACAATTTATGTCAGTTTATGAAAAAAAAAAAACAACTTCATAAATTATTACACTCATCAAGTATATTTTCTTGGCAAATGATTTTATTCGATGATGACTGCATGGATATGTTTACTAGAGGTCTAAATATCTCATGAATGACCCAACCTGTATAAATTATCATTAAAAATTAATAATCTAGGAAGCTTCTCCACTAAGCGTTCTTCTTTTGCCTAATTTAATTTTTTTTCAACTTAACGTTATCTATACTAATATTATAAAACACTAAACTTTCTGTCTCTTCGCGAACGGTTAAAACAACCTTTGCATTCAAAAGTTCCCCCCATAAGTAACTTCACCCGGTTCTTCACGTGGAGATAGTGAGAACCGCAATTATGATCGGAAGTGGTCATGTCAAGTGATCATGATCAGATTTGGTTTGCAAAGGGTGTCACGTCAACTGTTAGTTCATCCGAAAGGTCATTGTAAACTGGGTTCCACTATGGTAATGAAAATCAGTGTTGAGTAATCATAATATTCTTACAAAGTGCTCAAGAGTGGTAAAGAAGGTGAAAAGGCAATTAGAGAATGAAAAAGAAGAATCCAAGAAAATGAAAACTTGCTGGATAATTTAAAACATACTTGTGACTGTACATATTGAATAATTTTTATTATATGTAGATGCGCCTTTTGATAATTTTGGAATTATATAAAAGTTTAAGAGTCAATCTCAAGCATCAATTAACCTGCAGATGAATAGTAATAATGCAACCGTTGAACTATTTATGATGACATACGAGGGGATGTCAGGAAGTAAGGTCATTTATTTTTTTAACGGAAGAAATATTGTCGCTGTGTAGAAGTTAACATAGCCTAAAAGAAGGCTGAGTACATGCACAGATATTGCACAACAAGAATTGTTCCTGCGCACGCGCACTGCGTGCTACCAGTCGTTTTACATTTGGCCACCGCTGTCACATACCAAATCGTCTACAGTGGAAAAACAGCGAGCTGTTATAAGGTTTCTTTTCTCAAAAAGTAAGAGACCCACTGAAATTCATGGGAAAATGGTGAAAATTTACGGTGCCGACTGTCTGGACTATTCCAATGTGTGCAAATGGTGTAAAATGTTTCGGGAAGGAAGAATTAGCCTTGCCGATAAATAACGTTCTGGGTGGCCTACGTCAGCGGCAACACAAGCCATTATCGAGGACATTAGATACCGCAAAGTGTGTTCGCGTTGGATTCCAAAAAGTCTGACATCAGAACAGACCGACAACAGAATGACGGTGCAGTCTGCAACATCTGCAGCGGTACAACCAGGAGGAAAATCCATTTCTGAATGGGATTGTCACAGGAGATGAGTCCTGTGTCTTCGCTTCACAACTGAGCCTAAAACTGCAAGCATGGTGTGGAAACATCGACATTCTCCGGTTTCTCCTTCAGCTCGTAAGATTATGCTTATAGTTTTTTGAGATATGGAAGGCATTCTACTCGCAGAGTTTTTGCCTCGTGGCTCAACCGTCAACGCCGCTATCTATTGTGTGATGTTGACTAAATTGTGGTGCTGTTCAGAATAAGCAACCAGAAAGAGGAAATGATTTCGAGTTCTTCATGACAACGCACACCCGCAAGTGGCCAACGTCGACAAAGCAAAACTGGTCTGTTTCGGTTGGAAGATTCTGGGCCATCCAGCCTACACTCCGGAATTAGCGCCATCGGATTACCACCTCTTCGGTCCCATGAAGAGATTTCTGGATGGTCAGACTGACGAGGAACTCAAATCTGCCGTGCACCATTGATTGTATTCACAGCCGACGGAGTTCTATGAGCGGGATATCCTGAAACTGGTGCATCGTTGGGATAAATGCCTAAATCGTCAAAGTGCCTATGTGAAAAAAATAGATAAACACGTGTAGTTTTACTTGCACTTATTTGTTTACCTGTATGTTTGTAATTTTCTTTGAATTAAAAAAATAAATGACGTTATTTTATCATATCTCCTCGTAGTTTTGGCAATTTTAAGACTGAGAAACAATGGTAACTTCCAGAATTGAATTTTTTTAAGCTTTGTTCTTAAACAAAAAAAAACGCAATAGAAATATATACATAGCGTGGGGTTTCCTGTATAGGAAAGAAAACCTCTGCCACAAAAGGTAACATTGACACTGACTAATTATCTAACAATATAGAATAGGATAACTAAGAGGGGAGAGAATCGGCGTAAATGGCTAGAATCTTTCTCACTAGGGAAAGTTCAACAGAGGAGCCAATCAGAGATGACATATAAAAAACAGAGGTGACCTCTTTATAACGAACAGCTAGGGACCAAAATTTTTATTAGTTCGTTATAATAAAAATTCATTATAACCGGGATCAAAAAAAAAGTAAAATCGATCAAAAAGTATTTATTTCCAAACTATGACAATACAGCTGTATGCTTTTTAGCATTCGACTTTTGCAAGCAGTTGTTGCAATATGCGCTTCAATGTCATCAGTTTTACCTAAAACGGAACCGGAAACATTTTCTTTCGATTTGAAATTGAAATTGTTGACGAAGTTTATATATTTAAAAAAAACCCGCAAATGTCACTTCATTTTCATCACCAGACGAAGAATCATCAACATTTAAGTCTTGAAGGTGCATCACATTTTTCAAAATATCTCAAACTAGTCAATTCATGATCCATCATAAGATTATCATCTACAGTATTGTACAATAGGAATGAAAATCATTTTATTGCGTCTTTCGTTATCTTCGATGAAAGTTGATAAAAGTTGATCGAGATAGTCTAAACTTTTCAGCAAAAACAATTTTCTTTTCTCTATTCTCTACGCATTCTAAAACTTTGAGTTTAAAATCAGTGATGCATTATTTTCTTTTACTAGCCATCTTTGCAATGTCCAGACAAGTCGGAATGTGGAATTTAGATAGAATGAAAGCCCGTTTCCTGCGTTTTTTCCTTTGCAAAAAAAGCATGTGATCATTGGTAGCGCAAAAAATGACAGCTCTCTCTTTCCGGGTTTTGTGAAAGTTCGTTACAACGAACAGTTACGATTATTACAGGGATCAAAAAAATTTTCCCGTTATAATAAAGAGTTCGTTATATTGAAATTTGTTACAACGAGTATTTTTTTACATTAAATCAGTTAAAATTTGCCGGGATTACAGAAATAATTCGTTATATCACGGAGTTCGTTATAACAGTACTCGTTACAACGAGGTTCCATCTGTATATAATTCTAATAAAAAAGAAACAGGAAAACTATACCTAAGATTCAATAAATGAAATAGATATCACTCTGAAGGTGATCCTTTCTCAGCATTTAATAACTTATTAGAATCCCTTTTATGGATTTCAATGCTCTCAAAAGCTATTTAATTGATTTCTTAAATTGGTTTCTTGAAATTACGTACTAATTATCTAAACTAATACTGTAACCGGTTTCTAAAACATGTTTGATGACACTCGACCTACAGTATTTCCACCTTTTGATAATCTTTCAATAGCTTTGCCCAACATAATATAGTTAAGAATGTTCAATGTTTACCACAAGAATCACTAACTACATTCAAAAACTCCGTGTTAGTCATGTTAAGCGTGTCGTGTTGCTAAAATCTGATGTCACTTCCTGCACGCACTGTGTCCCGTATTGCAAAACGCCTAGCACGGAGCACGGGCTTTTTACGTCCCTGTTTGTGTTAGTTCTCTAGCACGACATTGGCGCGCATGCTCACTGTGGCATTCCTCATCTCTCTCATGAAAAGCTGTAATGGCGGGAAAACGCCGCTTCCCTGAATATTTTATAGTTATACGAATTAATTGCGCCATCATCCCATGAACATCGGTTATGGAAAGCAGAAAAGTTATTTTTGATAATCGGAGAAGATTGGGTCGAAAGTAAAATGGCTATCGCTAATAGCTCCACTATCTCCATCTGGTGAGAAAATTGTAACCACGTTAAGTAGGACACGACTTACTAGATGCTAACTACCTGTTCATTTAGCTGATTTCCATTGTTGTTTCAGGCAGATAAAACAATACCGCCTAGAGAGAAAGCCTGCTCACGGAAAAATCATACATTGTTACATCACCTACAGTAGAGACCAATGACGTATATTAAAGATAGACTCCGAATTCTATTGTTAACAGCGGCAAAAAGTGAAGCAAATTGAGCCATGATAGTTCTGGGCAGGAGTGAGCCGTGGAGTAATTAGCTGTCTGGCTGCTTTGTTTTTGAAGATTTTGGGCCCGAGGAATAATTAAATCGAAACCATTATTCAAAGTTGTTCTGCGTACAACTGTACAAACAGACAAGAAAAAGGATCAGGAATCATTTTCCACAAAAATAAATCGAAAATACGTAACTAAAATGAAAATACGTTACTGAAAGACAATCGAAACGAAATTGAAATTGAAACCATGATCGAAAAATTGTTTATAAAATATAATAAAATACTTCAAATACAGAATAAACGAAATGATAAACTTAGCACTCCGTGATCGGCATGTGAAAGAATTATTAATCAGCCACTCTCGTGTTTAGTCATGTGTTTTGCATCATCTTCACTCACTTTCAGCCATGACAGTTCTGGGCATGGAGCTTCCCAATTTGCTTCAAGTTACAACAATAGGATTCGGAGTCTATCTTTAATATACGTCATTGGTAGAGACAATTTCGTGCTTATTATTGATAGAAATATGATCAACAATACCCTACCGTAAATCGTGCTCGACAGCACAGTCAACACGAGCACATTCAAAAATTAACTCAGCACGGATCGTGATATAGCTTAACACGACCCCACGCTTAACACGACTAGCACAGAGTTTTTGAATTTAGCTACTGTTAAGTAGATAATTCCCGAGTTTGCCGGAGGTGGGATGGTATCTAGGATTTTCTGTAAGTGCTTTTAAAATATTCCCACTTTCGAATGCAATCTTAAGGCCTTCAATAAGCCCATGTAATAGGCAATTATTCCTGAGTTAGAATTGTGGAATCTTTTCTACTCTTAAGAAAATTAAGCCTACGGTTAAGATTTTCGCAGCATTGGTTCCAACAAAATGTCGGAAAATTCAAGTGAGTGTCACAACAAAACGCCTATCGCATCGATGGTGATGAAGGTGTGCCACAAATAGCCCATTATATTCATCACGTGTTTAATATCTTGTGTATTATAGGTAAAAAGATACAGATAGCAACAAATGGCATATTCTTAGAATAGGTGTTCAAAATCCTTCAAGGCAGATGTGAACCCTCTTAAGTTGAATGCCACCTTGCATCGACATAATCTTTCTCTTGTAATGCTCCGCTTCAGATTTTCTCGAGTAATGGATTCTGTTGGTACTTTTTTCGGAAACATTGTGGTGCTATCTATCGGCGTGCTAAACACTAGCCTTTTACAACAAACAAATGCACTCATCCAACCTATAGAATGCCGGATTGCGTGATAAAACGATCTTCCCGTATGCCGCAGAATATTCATTTTTCAATCACTAGCCTGGGCCACTGAATTATCTTTATGTTCCGGGTAAACTTTTAGCTCTGAATTTCTTTTTTATACGCTTTCAAGCTTACTATGCTAACAAGCCATCTTGTTAGTAAAATAGTGTTAACAATTCAAAATTGTCACTTTATATAAACTTTACTTTAAATGTCACTAAAATTTTAACAATAGTACAAATTCTTTTCTTTAAGAATACTGATTTTGATGGTTCATTATAATTAAGTTTTATTTTAACCATTTTCTAAAATTTTATTACTTTTGAGTTGATACATTATTGCACTGATAAGCTGATCTGCAGTAAACTCGAGAAAGTTAATTAGATAAAACATTACAAAATATTACTGTAACTGTAGATTTTTCTAAATTTTATATTTTTTCTTCTTAAGAAAACGTAAGAAATCGAATAAAATCAATTGAATAGTGTTTCGGGATCAAACTATCCATATTTAATGATGTTCAGACATGGAAGCTTATCCACCGAGTCGTAAATATAGTTTAACTGCCTACTTAAAACCGGAGATCAGAATCGGGAGTTTCTGCTTATGAAATATCTCTTTTCGTCAACATTTATGTGGGAAATGGCCAGTATTGCTTCAGTTCGAAAAGAAAGCCTGAACAATAGTCGTAGCTTTGATCCCCGTGATCTCCCGTGTTAAAAAGCAGTGACGCTTATCATGCACAAACAGACTTAAAAATGAACCTCCCATAACCCTTATGCCATAAAGGTACAATATTTGAAATGCTTTGGTGATTTTATAGAGACATTAATGTCTGAAGTCATTTATGTCAACATTTCATTGCAATCTGCCTTTGAAAAGAATTTTTCGCATTTCACGAAAAGCTTTGTAGATCAGAGGAATTTTTTCACTTTATTAATGTATTTATAACACAAAAAAATTTATAAACAGTTTAACTTGTATAATGTTACAATTAAGGTAGCAGGATGATTAAATAAATAAATAAATAAATAAATGGTGAAGAAATTATTCTCACTGTAATTTAAATAAAAGTCCGTTGAAATTATTATTATTATTATTATTTTCTACATTTAAAAAAATCCTAAGACAAGACTTTAACAAGAATTGGAGACTCTTTGCTTTAGTTTCTGAAATCTACCACCAGAGGGTATGATGTGTCATCGAGAGTTGTTTTTACTTCCGGTTTCTCGCGTCGCCTGCTTTTTGAATAGGCAAAACTTGAGTAGTAACGTAGCAGCATCGATAAGTTATTAAAATAACAACAAAATGAAAACAATGAATGCAAAAAAATGAAAAGGAAAACCTGAACATGTCCGTGATTAAGCAAAAAATGAAAGAAAAAGGATCTAAGATATCAGGAAACAAAATTGAATTAAAAGAAAGGTTAGTAAACCAGCTAATGAATTTCTTTGTTATGATGTGTGCATACTTTAACTTTTAAAAATAATTACATTTAGAACCTTTCTTTTAATTCAATTTTGTTTCCTGATAGCTTCTTTTACTTTCAATTTTTGCTTAATCACGGACAAGTTCAGGTTTTCCTTTTCATTTTTTGAATTCATTGTTTTCATTTTGTTGTTGTTTTAATAACTTATAGATGCTCCTACGTTACTACTCAAGTTTTGCTTATTCAAAAAGCAGGCGACGCGAGAAACCGGAAGTAAAAACAATTCTCAATGACACATCGTATATTCTGGTGGTAGATTTCAGAAACTAAACCAAAGCGTCTCCCATAAAAGTAAAATAACCATTTTTATTCTTTCTGTTCAAATTCTTTATGTTTTTCAGGAAATTTAGAATAAAAACTAACAGAAAACAAGCGTGTAAAAATTTATATAAGATTATACAGGGTCGGGACACATTAATATGGCCACCTGCGAGTATCCGGAATCTTATAGCAGCTAGTCGACGTGGCAGAGAGTCAATAAGTCCTCGGAAGGTGGTTGCAGGTATCTGGAACCATTCGGCGATCAGTGCATCCCATAATTTCATCACCGTGCGTGGTGGTTCAATGGGGTTGAGGTGCGGGGAGTTTGGTGGCCATGGGAGTAGCTTGAATTCATCCTCATGCTCCTCGAACCAGTCGTGGACAATTTTGGCAGTATGGCAGGGAGCATTGTCCTGTTGAAAGGTGCCATCACCCTGAGGAAACACTGTCAACATGAAAGGGTGTACCTGGTCTGCGACGATCGTCAGGTAATGAACAGCATTCAGTGTACCCTCCAGCGGTATCAGTGGCCTCAGACCATACAACGAAAACATCCCCCAAATAGTCTGGCAACGATCGTGTCGGGATGCCTGTTCTCAAATGCTTCCCGGCGAATTCTCTAGCGTCCATCCACTCTGTTCACCAGAAACCGCGACTCGTCAGAGAAAGCAACCCTTTGCCACTCGGCCGAGGTCCAATGGCGATAGTCCATTGCGAATTGGAGGCGTTTTCGACGATGCACAGGCGTCAACATGGGTGCTGTTACCATACGCTTGCTCCGGAGCCCAAATCTCAAGAGGGATCGTTGCACTGTCTTGGTGCTGACACGCCTAGTGGCCCCACTGTTCATTTGCTCTGTCAGTTGCTCAACAGTGGCACGACGCTCGCCTCTAGGATCGATGGCTCGTGGGGCCCCACAGTTACCTCTTCGGTTGCTCGAAACTGTCTGGTTCGTCCAGTCGCGGTACACCTTCACAACGGGAGCCCTAGAGCAATTCGCAAAGGTGGCCGTTTCTGAAATGCTGCCCCCCTTGGCCCGATAGCCAATGATCATCCCCTTTTGGAGGTCCGACAGGTCACTTGCTCTGCCCATGACGGCGACAATTGCTGTGTTAACGGATGCTACTACACGTCTGCTGTTGTCAGCTTTTAATAACATGCAATGGTTTTTCATCTGCATACCATGGGACGTTCCAACATGTTCGAGGAGAGGTGGTCATTCTGAGATCACGCACATTCTTTAATACAATGTTAGTACATATCATAGCATCAGATTCTTCGGAACTGTCCACAACGTCAGAAATACACAGCAGAGTTCACGGTTTGGTATAAAATAACTAACCCTCCGAGCTCCATCCAGAAAACAACTCCATATCGTTATAGAGCCTTTGCCGAATTTAAGGGATGAAAAAGCGCAACTGGTGGAAAATCATTCGTCGGGTCGTCGCCAAACCAGAAACGACCATCAGGTTAGAAGAGTGAAAAGGGTGACTTATCACTCCGAAGAACAATTTAGACTCAAGAAATGGCGCTTCTATTTACTACAGTAATTCGTAGATTGTATGGTAACTGCTTTCAATAATATCCCAATATATGCAACTCCGCGAATAGTTATACAGTACAGTTTCAGTTATCCGGACCCTCTATTATCCGGATGACTCATGGGAAATATTGTGTTGAGCATGTGAAGAAAACGTGCTTAATTAAAGAGTATGGAGAAACAGTTGCATACGAGGATGGTTAGGTGATTGAATCATGTTTACTGAAATCACTGAACGTCTTTTTAGACTTCTAAAAAAGTAAAGTGTTTCTTTACGAGAATTGAATCTATTGTACTGTATTTGTTTTATTTGTACGCTAAGGAGTCTACTACAATGTAACAACATGCAACTAGTACATGCCATGTCGAAGAGAAAACGAATGGGTTTAAGCATAAACGAAAGGCTAGAAGTTTTGAACGGCCTTGAAAAAGGTGAAAGCGGTGCAAAACTTGCCAAAATTTATTTGATCATCATTGTACATATACTTTATATACATATATGTTTTTACTATAGTTATGTTCATGCACACACAAAAAACAAAGCTTCTTTTACAAAGAAATAATACACGCGAAATAAAGTAAATCTGGAATTTTCGATTATCCAGATTCGCCTAACAATCAATAATCCGGATAATCGAGATTGCACTGTAGACTAACCATGCTTCAAATGACTTTTCTATTTCAGCAGCGATAGAACCGGAAAATGAAGGACTGGATATTTCAATATTTCTTATTATGGCTTCGGTTGGTCCTGCAGTTTGTACACCTTTCCTGAACTTTTTTTTGTTGTAGTTATTTCGTCCTGCTTTCATCTCATCATGGCATCATTTACAGATGATTTTGCTATTTCCAGTGTAGCTGATTCAAAAACCGTTTTTTTTGGATTATCGTGTTTAATAGAAAATGCTACTTGGTTGATTAGGTAGGTTTTTGGAGAGTCAATGTCTAGGTCATTTTGCGCTCTTTCACATGACTGATTTCTTAATATAATCCTGGGACAATTCTGTATGACTTATCATTACTCATTCCTTGGAAAAAGCAAATCTCCATGCCCACAGCGGGATTCGAATCTGCGACCTATAACTCTATTCGAAGAAAAGTGTGAGTATTATAGCTTTCTTGGCTACACAGAGCGGAAAATTATTGTCGCAACAATGGTTTTCATGTCCTCTAACGCGCGGTGCACGAGCAGGCTAATTCAAATGCGAAGAGTTTTAGTACAACTGTGAAACAGCAATAAGTGCGAAATATGCGAATCGGTTGGAAATCACATATGAAAGCTCCGAAAATGTCGCAAGCAGCCCCTGCACGCTACATAAAAAAAAATCAACGGCATTTGGAAGGAAATTGGTGAAGCGTTCTTAAGACCACAAAAATGTCGATGACCTACCGGAAAGAGGCGTAACAAGAAAGACCACTAAACAACAAGACAAGCAGGTCACAGAGAGCTTCATGAAGAATCCACAAATAATCTTGCGAGAATGACAGGAAAATTGAAACGTAAAGGCATTAAGTTGTCTCTGGAGACAATAAGAAGTCGCTTGGGGGAGAAAAACTTAAAATGGCGGAGTACGTTGAAGAAACCTTTCCTATCTGAAAACCATGTGAAGAAACGTCTCCAATGTGCATATGAAAATATCAATCGTGATTGGGGAGTTTCCTCAGATGAGTCCTCGTTTTGATCACGTGATTCCCACATCGAACATGGTCATCCCCACAAACAGAACTTTGCACCGTGGCGTTAAGCACCCTGTAAAGGTCCATTTCTGAGGGGTTGCTTCTCAAAAATGGATTTTGGAACTTGGGCATCATTACCGGAAACTGAACGCTCAAAGAACGACCCTCAATCTACAAAATGAGTCTGTTAGAAGGCTGTACGGAAGGAGAACAATGAGAACAATGATCCGAAATGAGTAGTCGGCTGTGCACGCAATGGAAGGCACATCCTAAGTCACCTGATGTTAACCCCATAGAATATGTATCAGCTTACATGAAGCATAAGCTTCGCAGGAAACGCACCTGAAGTTTGAACCAACTGACTCGACAGATTTGGATGTCTTTGCCTTTAGAGCTTGCTGTCAGCTTAGTAGAAAGCATGCCCCTGAAGATGAGAAGCCATTATTAACAACGACGGCGATTGAACCATTTACTAATATGCAAGCGCCACTGTACATATATCTAGAATTTGTCTTCTCATTTTCCAGGAATAAACATTTTTAAAGTTATAGTGCATACTCTCTTCTTAGAGAGAGGGTATCTTGGATTCTAGTAAAGATATTTATTTTCAGTTCATTAATCTTTATAATTTAAACTCCTCATACGGCATGGGAGTTATTTAAATATTACATGTGTCCACTACCGCAATATCTACGATTACAAGTTTTGAGTATATACCGCACAGAAGATCATATTTTATTCATTTTCACTCAAATCTTTTGTTAAGTTTTATTCTTGGTTCTCTTTGCATAAGCTTTATGAGAAATCCATTAGTTGCCGCTTTCATCAGAATCGAAAAAGGCCTTATAAATCTTTTCTCGTGGAAATTACATTCGGTGCAATAACAGAGAGAGACAGGGAGAGGGCGTAATTTATTTATCACTTTTACGAAGCTATTTTCCGAAGCGATATTGGCATGAATCCTCCTCCTTGGCCAGGACAATGGTTGGCCAGTAAATGCCTTCGAACGGAGTCTTCTTCACCCCCCTCCACCACAACCCCCACCTTTCCCTTTTCGGAGTCTAAAATGCGTTTCGTTTTGGAGGTCGATTGCATCACCGCCAGGTTCGCCGAGCGTTCAAACGGATGGAAGGGGAAATTTTTGGAAAGCCTGGTTTCTAAATAAATGGATGTGAAATGACAGGAGAGAGAAAAAAAAAGGAGGATAAAACTGGAGAGGGGGAAGAGTTAAAAGCAGATTAGAGAAAGAGGGGAAAGATTTATAATATGGTTGACGATTTGTCTTCTGATTGGCCACATTGTTCCTACGAAAATGGCCGTCCCCATCAGACCAAATAATCATAGAAGCAATTTCCTGTCGTTTTGTCAGCAAAATTATCACTAAACAATAGCTCTCGTTAAGGTTCTTTCCACCCTCTGATTAGAAAAGTCAATGGGCTCGTTCGGAATTTTTTTTTAATATCTAGATGCTCTTTTGGGACGATTTCTATGGATTGAAAGAAAATTATTTTTTAAAATTAAATTTTTCCAATATCAGTATTTGAAATGTAATAAAGTGTCAGATGTATTTTGGAAACTTTATTGATTATTATTTTCCCTTCTTCAGATAAAATTGTTCTAAATTTACACATATATTTGACAATTCACCACTCTTCGCCTAGTCATTTTTGATTTATTAAAATGAAATATCATACTTATTAAAAGTATTGATATTCTTTTTTAATAAAGAAATATTTTTAATATATATTATTTATAGCTTTGGGTTGGTTTTGTTTTCAAAACGCAATACAGTGTGGCTATATCTTGAATGTTTTACGGTTGTCGAGTAAGAACTGTATTGTGGTTAATTTTATATTTAAAAGAATAAAATTTTTTCATTATTTTTATAAAGGTTAAATTACTTTCTAATTTCAATTTTAATTTTCTCTCAACGGTTATTGTACAGGGTGATTACAAAAGAACTTCACACTTTTAAAAATTTATTAGATCAAAGCTATTCAGAATATAGGCACACCACATACGGATTCTTAAAGAAAAACTCTTGAAGTTCATTGTGACACAGTTAAAGATGTTCAATATGCCCCCCTGTCGTGACACGGCATACATCAATGCGGTAGTCGAATTCCTCCCAAACCCGCATTGACATGTCTCCATCAATCCTACGTATCGCTACCGTAATGCGTTCTTTCAGCTCGTCTAGGTCACGGG
>JAHWFO010001074.1:5716641-5726966 GCA_023313115.1 Rhysida immarginata
AGGTTATTTGTTTGCTCGACCAATCCACCGTTAGGATTTCTTTTTATGGGGGTGTGTAAAAGACAAGGTCTTCACCCTACCCCTTCCCCATGACCTAGACGAGCTGAAAGAATGCATTACGGTAGCGATACGTGGGATTGATGGAGACATGTTAATGCGGGTTTGGGACGAATTCGACTACAGGGGGGCATATTGAACATCTTTAACTGTGTCACAATAAACTTCAAGAGTTTTTCTTTAAGAATCCGTATGTGGTGTGTCTATATTCTGAATAGCTTTGATGTAATAAATTTTTAAAAGTGTGAAGTTCTTTTGTAATCACCCTGTATTTCTATGGAAATGGGAATTAAGACATATTTTGTGATTACTTCTTTATATTTAAACTGGGATAGAAATTTTTTTTCAATATATAGGGCATATCAAAAATAGGTTAACAAACTTTGAGGGCAAAACAAGATAATCCAAATCAAATAATCCAAATAGATTTTGAGGTATTAATAATGAAAGTTTACCTTATATCTCGCCTTAGAAACTCATAACAAATGCTCAAAATGTGCCATAAGCTTGGATCACTTGTCGTATGCTGATACCTGCATCGTCTTCGATAGCCTGCAGAATGCGATCTTCCTGGCCAGGCGTATGAGCGACTCAGGGATCCTGTCCAGACTAGGGATCCTGTCTCAGCAACACGACGATAAACAGCAACAAAGATGGCATGACTTGGCTGCCTTCCGTCTTGAAAACGCCATCTGATAGAGCCGTGTAGCATCACGTCCATTACGCGCGTCCATAAAAATCTTATCTGCTATCTGACAAAATGGAACACCTTTTCATTTAACTCGCTACTACACAAGTAAAAAGTTGATGACAGACTAACCGCAAATCTACACAAATGACAAATGTAAACAAGTCTCCATGGTAACATAGCGCCATCTGGTTGGTTACAAACTTCCATTGATGGATTGTACGTCAAACAACGGTGAATGTAAACTTTCATTAATACCTCAAAATCGTACTCAGCCTTTAGTAAAGTTGCTTCTCTGTATAGAGCAAACATAGGCTATTCTTTAGCATGGAGTACAAAAATAAAATTGCGATTGTAAATGCAATTATTATTGAAATGAGAAAACAAACAAAACGGACCTAGAAATTATTGTGCTCTTTCTAGTGGTACCAATTAAAACAATGTGCATTAAATAGTTTTCCTTTAAAACGGTTCTCTTTGGTTTTGAGCACAAAATTTAAAAGTATGGATCACAAAAATAATGTTATATTGCTTATAGTTTAATCTATATTATTTCAAGAACGTGTTTTTCAAATTCGATTTCTTTTTGAAGAAATTTGATTTTACATGAAGGCGTGCAGAGACTTTCCTCTTAGACCTCCATTATAAATGATCACTTTTCTCAAAAAAGCTTCACACGTCTAAGGATTTTCACACATACAGTGGCGGGCAAACATATTAAGACAACTGGTTGATTTGAGTTTTTTAATTAACCTGAAAAGTTATGAGGTTGAGCTTATTATATCAGATAATAGTAACAATAATTATGTGACGATAAAATTTATTCGTTTTTAGAGCAATAAAATAATGCAAAAAAATAAAAAAAAAAGATATTTTGGGGGGCAAAAGTTTTAAGACACTGTCCCCTTTTTTGTAATTGTATTGCCCTAAATTTTAATTTTTCTATTAACTCCCCTATTTATCTCTGCGAATGTAACATTCCAATCAAAAGTTGCAAGGTGCTATTTCAAAATGGGTAAAAATGGAGCAAATACAAGCCCGTCTGTCAAAAAATTGATAATTGACATGGTGAAGGACAAAAAAACCTGTTCCAATCATTGCCTCAATGTGTAAAGTATCAAGAGCAACAGTTTATTATATCATTAAGAAGATGAAACAAGGAAAGGCGTATGCTGATGAAGTAAAAAGTGGAAGACTGCGCAAGACAACTCCTAAATTTGACCACATCATAATTCGAAAATCAAGAACCGACCTTACAAAAAATGCTGTCGAAATAGCACGTGAAATTAATGAAGAAAATGGCGTAAACATCACCAGAAAAACTGTTTCACGACGTTTAAATAGTGTTGGCCTACATGCTCGCATCCCAGTGAAGAAGCCGTTGACCTTCACCAAAAATCGTCAAGCTCGATTAGCATTTGCTCGATAGGTGATATCGTGGACATTTCAAATGTGGGCTAAAGTATTGTTCTCAGATGAAAGCAAGTTCCAACTCTTTGGCAGTAATGGTAAAAGATATATTAGGCCCCTTAGTGGACGGAGATTTGATCCAGCTTATCAATTACCAACTGTAAAACACGGAGGAGGTGATGGTGTGGGGAGCGTTTTCATCTTCTGGAATAGGACCGTTGCACCAAATAGAAGGGAATATGGATCGGTTTATCTATCGGGACATTCTCAAAGACAAAATGCTACCATTCGCAAGACGAAATATGAAACGAAGTTGGCAATTTCAACAGGATAATGATCCCAAGCACCGTTCAAAGCTGCTTCAGGAATGGTTTGATGCAAACAGGGTTAAGGTAACGATTGGCCAAGCCAATCCCCTGATCTTAACCCAATTGAACACCTTTGAGAACACGTGGGACGAAAAGTTGGACGAGAAACCACTCTTCCAAGGCATCACTGCTTGCTGCATTGCAACGCGAATGGGAAGCAATTCCAAAGTCCACCCTACACAACCTGGTCAATTCTATGCCGAGACGATGTGCTGCCGTTATTAAGGCTCAAGGTTATGCCACAAAGTATTAAATTATTCATTTTTTTCGTTTTTTGGACATTATCATTGGTTTAGTTACGTCTTAAAACTTTTGTCCACCGAAATATCATCTTTTCAGTTTTGTAAGACTCTCAAAGGGGGTAGGGATAACTTTTATTGACACCTTAATTGTCTATCCCCTTCGGGTCTCCCTTCCATGTGATATACCGTACATGGGTTTCCAGGTTCCTTCTTAGCTAGTGGAAGCTGATGTAGCCTCTCCACTAACCGATAAACACCAGAGGCTTTTGATTAAAGGATCACCTTTTATAAAACAATAATCTTTAATTAATTTAATTTAATTTAGTACTGAACAGGAGGAATGGAGAGGAAGGCGTTCATTTTTAGGAAAATAAACATTTTATTCAACAACAAACCAGATTAAGAGTAAGATTTTTAAGTGTAATAATTAATCAAAAAGGATTCAAAAATTAATAATGTTAATAAAAGAGAATTAAGAAGTAATTTAGAACTTATATATAATGATCAAAATCTAATGTTCTCTTTAACTTTTTAACGGTTTAACCTTCAAGGATTGAGTAAAACATTTTAATTTAGAACACTTTACAATAATTAATGTCAATAGAAATTTTTTAACTATTATTGGAGATTATATGTTTATACACATTATTCTAACAATTCGAAGAGGTGACCAAGATGAATAGGTTAGGTAAATAAGTGTACACGCCATTACCCGTCTTCATTGTTGCTCCAGCGCCGTGGAAGGTCTGTAGGGGTCTTCAATGTTGTGGCTCCGCGATAAATTTATTAACTACGAGGGGAGATCAAAAAGTAAGTTGCACTAACTCGCCGCAGGAGCGCGGTGTGTGTCGCAATCTTGGGCAAAGCGGAGAAAGGGACATTAACTGCGCAGACGTCGGATAGGACGGTTGCTGTGGTTTCCCGTCGTGTTTTGTGTGATTAGCGGGCTAAAAGCATTGGCGCGTCAACTGGATGTCCACTCCAAACTTGAGGTGCGAGCAGCAATCCGATTTCTATGGGCCAAACGGGTAAATTGCACGGACGTAAGGCAATTAAAGAGAAGCGTCGGGGGAAATTGAGCGCCGGTGTGATTTTGTTGCACGATAACGCAACACCTCATAAGACCCGCCAAACGTGCGAACTGCTGCAGCAATTCAAGTGGGAGGTTTGGCAACATCCTCCATACAGTCCCGACTTAGCGCCATGCGACTTTCATCTTTTCGGTAAGCTCAAAACGGAACTCGGTGGACAACGATTTCGAAACGATGAGGAGGTGAAAGCGGCTGTCACCGTGTGGTTACAAAACGCTGGAGGAGATTTCTATGAATCCGGAATCGAAAAGTTGGTTGATCGTTCGGATAAATGTTTAGGGTCTCTTGGGGACTATGTGGAAAAGTGAACCTACATTGTATGCTGCTATAGCCGTGTTGCTTTTGTAATAAATGGCCATACCGTGGAAGTGCAACTTACTTTTGGATCTCCCCTCGTACTTTGCAGGGTTAAACATTAACAATACTGATAATAATAATTTCTTTATTTTGGTTCAGCATTGGGAAATAAACTTAGTGACTATTTTAACAGGATTTTTGTGAATGATTTCACACTCAATTATTCGCGACTAATTCTAGCCTCCTTCCTTGTCAGTCTTTTTCCTGCTTCCTTCTCTTTCATCGGACATTCATCAACTCCCGGATTCTACTGTTGATCATCGGACATTCAACCATTCCAGAGTTCCATCAGAATCTCATAGTCATTCGCCGATCTTGTAAAAAGAGATCAACTCACAATAATTGGCTAATCTCGAGAAAAGGTGAGCAAACGTTGACAGCACAGGGCTCATAGTTCAAGCTGGAGAAAATGATAGGGGGAGGGGGTCTCAACTCGACAGAGCTCGCTGTAAAGGGAACACCGCTGTCAACAAACTCCAGGGATGAAATATCGTCGCTCTAAAACAGGAAATCTCAATAGAGTTTCCATGTTTGCTTCTCCAGTTAATTATCTAGTTTTATAATAAATTTTAGAAAAACGTCTGGTATACTAAAAGTTGTTCAAAAACTAACAACTTTTCTTCTAAGGTTGATTGACGATCAAATTTAGAATTCTAAAGTTGAATGAAGAGGTCTAAACTGGTGTCTGATTTAGGATAAATTTCTAAATATGGATCATAAATGTTCTTCAGAGGGAAGTGGGTCGCCACAGTTTGTTGCAAGAACGTTTTTCCGCAAAGTTTCCGTTTCTTCCGACAGAGAGCGCAGCAATGGAACAACATGGCGTCTGTAAGTGATGTACGTTACAAACAGCGTGTCATCATTGAGTTTCTCACTGCGGAGCAAGAAACGGTTGGAAACATTCACAAACGTTTATGTGTCGTCGATTTATAGATCTCGCTTTAGTAATTTTGAAATTTTTTTTCTTGTCATAATTTCCATAGTTTTTTCATCAGCTTTATACTAAAAAAATCCTAAATATCAATCAATTGATTCTTGATATTCCTTTCGTTTTTTATCTAAGTAAATTTGAATAACCTCATTTTTAATTTCACTTGACAGTTCCATTACAAGTTATTAAGCCATGATTTCCTTTTCACCGAAAGAAAAACAAACAAATAAACTATACTGTTTAATAGCAATAACACACTATTCATTAATAAAGTTTCCTCACACAATGCAAATATAATTACTATTTTGTGTAAATGAGGTAGTTCGTAGATTTTTATTTATTTTTAAAAAATTTTCTATTACGAAAAATTCTAATAAAAAGCAATTCATTAGAAGCGTCATATACTATTTTATGTTTGTGCAAAATTTTAACACTCTTTCTTTAGTAACAAAAAAGTTATCGAGTTTTGGTCCGAACTCTTTTCACAATTTTAACCAGTGACATCCATAAATATTTAGACACAGACGAAGAATCGGAACTATCGGTGTACGCCGATGACATTGCGATTTGGACGTCCAATTGCTCATTACGAATACTGACAGTAGAGTACCAAAGGCCCGAGGCGGGTTCTTTATCTCAGCCGGATTTGGCAGACGGCTGGTAGAGACACCCAGTGATGACATCATCGGATGGAAAAATCAAGAAGAACGCTAGGCTGAAACAATATGACGTCACATACAGGTATTGGACATTGAAACTGAAACACCTTCGCAAATAGCACTGGATACCCCCAGGGCTGAATAGAACCTTCTGCTAGGTAATTAATCGTATGCATATCAATGAATTACGTGTCAGAGTTCTTGGTTTTGCTGTACATAAGAAAAATTTTTGTTGTAGTTTCATTATTGTTTGTATTATTTAATATAATAACCACAATACATACTTATTGAAATTAAATTTAAAAAACGCAAATTAACCAGTTGTCTTAAAACTTTTGTCCGCCACTGCATGTTTGTTTATATGAACTATGTTTCTTGTTTTGACGTGAAGAATCCGCCCTCAAAGTTTGTAAACGTATATTTGATACCCTGTATAATCACTTCCCGCAAAACTTGGACAATTAATAGCACGGAGGGAAATTTGCCATACTTGAAGCCCTAATTAGGAAAATAAACAAATGCTTTATAGAAAAATGCGAACTTAAAAACCTTGGATGATCGAATACGAAATAATCCTATAGCGAAAAACCGTCATAAAACTGAAACAGGAATAAATTTGACAATCACAGGCGGAGAGAAACGTTGACAGCCAGTATCATATTTTAATTTACAAAAATTATTTAGGTTAATGTCAAGCATTATGTTAAAATGAATGACTCTTGAAAACCACGTAAATTATTATCGTGAAAGATCAAAAAACAAACTTGACAATCAGTCCAATAATGTTACCGTTGCTTTCCTCAGGCATATAAACATTTTCTTTTGGCAACTTAATTAATCAATAGTCTCCTTATTATTTTAGCTAATATATGCTGCTATAGAGCAAATTGTCGAACTTCTTTTACCGGGTAAACGAACCCAGTCACGGTAAGAGCAACAAATTAATTATGAAATCAAAATGTCCTTTAATGAAGTTAATGTAGTTGAAGAATTACAAAGCGTAAAAATAACAGAAGCAAACTCCGTTTGGATAATCATAACTTTCTGCAAAATATTCATCGAAAACCAAGAAAAACCAAATGTTCATTGGAATAACGCAACAAGCGCCCAAGCTTAAGCCGTCGAAGGGCTAGGAACATGAGTGGAGTGACTGCAATGCCGGATAGCTTAATACCCTATTTATAAATGGGTAAGAATTCCTGAAGTGGGCCCCTCAGAAACAAACATGTTGTGAAATTAAAATCTTTTATTATAATTTGGTAGTTTCTTAATGGAGTATTAAAATTCCCAAAATATTTTTGAAAAATTTGCAATTATTAAAATGTTATAAACAAATGCATTTTTTTGGTACTTTTTGTTTAAAAAGTCATATCTCAAGCTAATTCTGTCAAATCTCTTTGTAATTTTAAAGATAACAAGTAAAACGTGTATATTTCATAATAAAACATAAAAGAATGAGAAAAAAAAATTTTTGTAAAAAAAAAAAAATAATAATTTTTTAATAAAAAATGAATATTTTTTAATGTTCTTAATCGATTTCAACAATTTTGAAAAAAACACATTGAATCTATACTTATTAACGATTTAGAATTTGAAAAAAAAAATTTTATATCTCTGTGTTTAGATACATCGCTAGGAGAAAACTAAATAGCCTTCTTTTGTCTTTCCAGATAGCAGCATGAGTATATTTTCTGTCATAAAATGTCAAGCAAGGTGTTTCTAGATTTGCCAAACTTTTTGCCAAACTTTCATGATTTTCACCGAAATGCACGCAAATGGGTGGATTTACACTTTCGTGCACACTTTTTGCCAAACATTAATGATTTTCACCAAAAGTCACCCAATGGCGATCTCTGTTTTTACTCGAATGCCATCAATTTTTGTCGAGCACTTGCTATGATTTGTACCGCTGGGCTGCTGCGTGATCGCCTCTGATACCCGAGGACGCGGGTTCGACCCCGGCCGAGGACGAGGAGGATTTTTTCAGGGGGAAAATCCTGAGATCACGCACTTCCTTCGGAAGGGAAGTAAAGCCGTTGGTCCCTTGTAGAGAACCCTTGCGAGGCAAAATTTGCGGCCTCTATAACGCCGTCCTGAAATGACCATAGCAGTTGAAAAGGACGTTAATACCAAACAAACCAAACCAAACCAACCGCTGGGCTGCAAAGCAACTGTTTTAAGCACTTGCTATGATTTCTGCTATAAAGAGTTACTTGCTTAGCGGCCCAGCTAAACGATGTATTATCGGTTTTTTATAATTCTAATGTTTCCTCTAATTTTTAAAAAGTTACTTCCTCTTTTATTTCTGTCTTTTTATTTTATCTATTCTTATTAAAAAAAATTTCTATTTTCTATTTTATGGATTTTTCTATTATTTTTTATTAATTCTATTTAACTTAATATTATTTTATTACTAACATTTTATTCCAAAATATACATATATGTATTATACGAATTTTTTATGAAGAAGAATTTATGATTTGCAATCTGCAATCTGCACATACCAGGCCGGTAATAAAAAGTAGCCTCTACCAATAAATATACAGGGTGATCCAAAAGTCAAGAAAAAACTCAATAATTTTCACACGAATGCAGATATAAAGATTCTGTTTGCACAGAAACGATTGAAATGAAGCCGCATTTTTTTCCAGGAAAAAAAAAATTAATACTAGGATTGTTCCGCTTTTGCCGAACAGATGGCGATGTCAGATTACAGACATCAGTTTATGCACATATTCAGACGTCCGTCATTCAGCAACACAGCTGTCAGACGAGACACCACGCAATGCACTGCATTAAACAACATTTCTCTCGGTATGGCAGACACCTGTTGCCGAATGGAATCTTTCAATGTTGACAATGATGCGGGTTGGTCGCGGTTCTTTTTTGACTTCAGGTTATCTAAATAGCCAAAAGTCACAAGGCGTCAGATCGGATGATCTGGGTGGTCATGCATGAGGAAAGTATCGAATGAGTCTCGAAAGTATCGAATGAGTCTCCCCAATATGCGATGGTGCTCCATCATGTATAAAGTAACTGTATGTATGCTTGTCGCGCTTGCAATTCTGGAATGACACTGGTCCGTAACAGTACTGCATAACGCACATTAGTGACGGTAACTGTTCTAAAAATGTGACTTCTCCGAAGAAAAATTGACCGATTATGAAATCAGCGGTGAAGCCAAACCAGACTGATTTTGGCTGATGTAGGGGTTGTTCAAAAAATGCATGTGGGCTTTCCGTACTCCATACACGTCAATCGTGTGCGTTAACACTGTCAGAACGTATGAAATGCGCTTCACCGGTCCAAAGCACCGTGAAAAGCCAGTTGTGCTGCTGCTCCATTTTATTGAAACCCAATTAGCGAAATCTTGGCGAGTGATGAAGTCGTCAGGTGTCAGTTCGTAATTATGGTATGGAAATCGCTTAAGGATGATTCGCAGTGATCGCCATACACTGCTGTACGAAATGCCAATTCCCCGTGTACAGAACTCTCTAATGTAGGCGACAGCAGTGGATGGCGGGGGGCGATCACATCTCGGACGTGGCTTCAAATCGTCGCAGCACACGTCATAGGTTCTTTACTATCTCGCAGCGTGTTTGCAGCGAGTGCTGCTCTTTTTATGCCGTCTGAAAGAGTGCATAAATTGACAACGCTATCTGTTAGTCAAATACCGAACAATTCTAGCATTAATTTTTTTTCCTGGAAAAAAAATCCGACTTCATTTCAATCGTTTCTGTGTAAACAGGATCTTTTTATCTGTATTCGTGTGCGAATTATTGAGTTTTAAAGTTTTTTCTGACTTTTGGACCATCCTGTACTTTAATTGTACGTGTATAAAGAAGGAAAATGCGTGTTTAGTGAAACTTCAGAACAATGGTTGGAAATTTTTTTTTTTCTGTCAAAGTATCAGGTTCAAATTACAAATATAATAAAAGCCAATCAGATTTAACGGTTTAAATTTGAAGAATTTTGATTGGGTAAATCTTTATGATGGAAGGAGATAGGTAAATAAAATAAATAAAAAATTAAATCAGTAACTTAATAATATAATAAATAAAAAAGAACTATAAAATTGAACATTTTTTTAAAACAAAGTAAAATTAAATAAATAACCGAACGTGTTTTTCCCAATGCAAGGATAATTCGTCTCTTCCAGCAATTCACTAAACGCACTCTCTCTATTGCAACGCAATGCATATTGGAATTGTATCTACAGACGGACGGACGGACAGCTGGACAAACCGATCACATAAGCACTTTTCTACGAAAATGTGCTAAAAATAAAATAAAATAAAAGTAACATAAACGGACATTAATGGTATCAGATAAACAGAATGTGACATACAATATACATTCATATGACAATTTTGTGCATCATGGATCTAAATTTATGTATTGATCCGTGAATAATAATGTTATTCTCTTATAATTTCATCTTGCCTATAAAACAAGTCTCCTAGTCTTCATCGGCTAGTCATACCTTTCACTTTACCCACTCGATAAAGGGAGCAGGGCATGA